>PKRV01000335.1:486164-586802 GCA_003709505.1 Hyphantria cunea
GCCAGCGTGTGCTGGGCCGAGTCCTCACTGCAGTCGCAGTGGTGGCAGGCGGGACTCAATTCCCTCCGCGCGACCGAGTGCAGGTACTTCCCGAAGCAACCGTGCCCGGAAAGCACCTGCGTCAGTCGGAAGGAAAGGGTCCCGTGCTGCCGCCCTGCCCACTCGAGGATGACGGGCTGGAGCGCCTCCACGGTGGCGAAGCCAGCACGTGGAGCCTCCAGCCGCGACGACCACCGAACCATAGTGGCTCGACGGGCGGCTTCACGCCACTCGCGTACCTCTTCGGGCGGAGGGCGAACGCCACTCTCCGCCCGGAATTCAGCCACCCGTCGATAAACTTCGGCGAGCACTTCCGCCTCCAAATCCCACGGGGGTGTACCGGCCAAGGCGCACGCCGCCTCGGTCGACACCGTGCGGTATCCGCGTATGGCTCTGACCGCCAATACCCTCTGAGGGCGCCAGAGGCGCGCCTTATTCTGGGCGGTCAGAGCCGACGCCCACACCGGTGCGCCGTACAATGTTGTTTACCCCAACCGAACCATTGGGCGCTATCGTTCTCGAGTGCTCCTGCATTAACAAGAAGTGACATTGTAAGCAAGAACTGCCTTGCTATTTATAAAAAATAAACAAAAACATTTCAATTATTCTCGCTCTTAAAAGCAGGGGCGGTTATATGTTATAAATACACTTGCCAAACCCATAGATATCCGAATTAAGCTTTATCTGACCAAAGGAAATCTGAAAAAGGCAACTAAGGCTGAAGGTTTTGTGCAATTTTTCTCATCTATTTATTACTAATCTATGTACTGAACACGTGCAAACTTGAGTGTTCCAGTTAACAATTCGTCGTTGCGACTGCGCTTGCGCCGTGCCGTCGACAATCTCATGAAACTGATCCGTGCCTTCGACAGAAATTGTACTCTTTATTATAACCGCTTCCGCTATGTGTTTGTTTGAATAAGTCATTATGTTCTACTGATTAGCGGGAAGTGATAACGGTGTTTGTTACCGTATAACTTTGCAAATTGACACGCTATTAAGAAGTGCCTACCAAGTAACGCTTTCTTTACTTCTCTAATTACTTTTGTTTGTAGGAACTATTATTAAAGAGTTTATTAAGTGTATAGTGTCAGTCAATAGCATTGATCGTGTTTATTACTTACTATTAACCAAGTCAATGCTTGTATAAGCATCGATTCACTTTGGTTATCTGCTGGTATCCTGCTGTTTTTTAACTGTAATGATATGATGTTACACGACGATATTTTAAAACAATACTTATATTTTTTAGATAATATCATTGATTTTACAGCAACTTTTATAATTGTGATTGTTAGTACTTCTTTCATAGTAATATTTTATTATTGAAATAAAGGGTTTGAATTTATGTAGGCCACAAATCGGTCCGACGGCCTTTTGAAGGTAACCGTTGGACGAGCAGCACAGAACTGATTGAAGTAGAGAACCTTGGAGGAGGCCTATAGGCCTAGGCCCTGCCCAGTTGTGGACGATCTTCGACCGAGATCGTGATAATAATGAAGATTTTATTGAATTTCCACATAAACAAATTACAGGTTTGAAGTTATCAATGGTTTCCGCACTAACTCGAGACTTGTGTCGCGGCAAGTTATAGTATTAATATGAGTAACTTTTTCATGTTGTAGTAATTTCAAATACGCTATAAAAATATATTTATTCTCCACACATAGTTGAAAAAAAAATATCAAAATTAAGAATCACGTTTTAAACCAGTATAATATAAATATATTCTTTAGCAAATAAATAAAAACCAAAGGGCCAATAACAACTTAAACTGTTTTCTAATGATGTTATACATATTATACTAATTTCCGTCACACTGAGTAATTAAACACCTAAGTATTAAAACCACCTGCAAAGTTCATAGATTTTTGCGAAATGATGATCATTTCCGCCAATAATTGCGCATGCGCAGCTGTGTGCTTGTTTTGGCGCCATCCTGGCGAGAAACTTGACCTGCTTATTGTGCTGGAACGTGTACATGTTCAATCTAGGACTGTGAATAAATCCATTCATTTTTCAACACCTACGACAAGATCTATACACGTCTAGCGGTTCAATTGACTCAATTATTTCAATGGTGTCGAATGTCAGACAGCCAATAAGTCAGTAGTGTATGGTAGTGTCGTCTGATGTATTGTTTTGTGAAATTGCGATTTTACCGTTAGTATAAAATTTACGATTCAGTAGCGCCTTTTATAAGATCACCTTAAAAACCTCAACAATAATATAATAAATACGACAGAATGCTTGTATACTTAAATTTATCAAGCTAAGAGTGGCAATACGATAAAGCAATACTACATCGATTAAAAGTTATCTTTGATCACAAATCGCACCATGAGTATCCATCAGGCCAAATAAGACGGTCAGCTAGTTGTATTGCACTTTGTTGTAACACATAGTACAAAGCTATAGAGTAACCAACGAACGAATCTTTTATTCGGTTAGGTATAACTGACATTGCGTCGTTACGTCTGAGCTAATGAGCATGCTGCGTACGTATATGAAAAAAAAAACAACTCATCCGAATGACCTAAGTCATTATCAAGCTGATAACACTGATTGAATGTGGTAATGTGTTCATTTAACATATATGACCTACATCCAAAATAACTGTATTAAACTCTTATTTTATTTTCGCAAAAAATATTCTCATTCTCGTTTCTTAATCCCCGAACCCGATATTTATAGTTAACTGGTCATATTTAAACTGTAATTTTTATATCATGTCATAAATATATACCAAATCTGTTTTTAATAAAAGTTTGTTTTTATATGTTTGTTTACGATTCGGGGTTACTTGGAAAGGCGATAATAAATCCCCATGTACCCTAGTGAGCACACATGAAAACTGCAGAAGTTCCACTTAAGCTATCCATGACTTGAGCCTCGCGTGCGCTGTAATCAAATAATTGTAGAATATACACATTTAAATTATGCTAACTGTACCGTACTCTGCTAACGCTTCGTTTTGGCATAATATGGTTACATTATATGAGAAATATGAGAATATCATCTTTGAAGCAGATTATAGATAGTATTTCTAAATTTCTCATCAATCGGTGCAGAACTTTGTGTTTTTGAAGCGTACACGAAACTACTAAACATTTTTAAATAATATATATAGATCTATTTATTTCTTTAGCTGCATGTGTGGAACATAGATTATGTATTTCTTTTATATAAGAAGACTTGTGTGTTTTCGTTTAGTTACGGACTTACGGTATTTAGTGTTATGTAAATATTGTGTTTTGTGTACAGAAGTTAGTTATCTGCATACGTTTAGGTTAATTTTGAACATTGAATAAAAATTATCTATACTCGCGGCGTAAAAATGTAGTTACAATATGAGACATAAAAAATAAATTAACTTAAAGCAAATAAATAAAATAGCCTTTTTGTATCCAGGAATATAACACTTCTTATGTGTAATGTACATTACAGACATCCGTTTTTTATAGACACTATTACATATTTTGGAACATAATGACAAACCTACAAGCTACTTACAGATAATCTTATGAGTCACATTTAACAAACTCAGATGAAGGTTTAGGTTGCCTGGAAACCAGTTTTTGAAGTCTAAGCATCTCCGGTCAGCACTTTTGGAATGCAAAAGACGTAAAAAATATTATAAACGAATTCGCGACTACAGGGACGTGGAACAAAAGCCTTTGTTGGGTTCCACGTATCCCGACCTCGGTGTTGCGTTGCGGAATTCTATAACCAATCGAATGGATTGTTTGGTGAAATCTGATTAGCGCGTATATGCTTTATTGGCTTGGGCCGCTTTGATTAGATGTTTCGAAACTTGGTTTCTCAATTGTTCATTAGGTGTTTGTTTTCCTGTGCAGTATATATGTATTTCACTTTTGATGTGAATTTAGAAAATATTTGAATGGATTTTAAGTTTGGTTTTATACTCTTCCATTGACTTTATCCTCCAAAAAACTGTGTCACAGTGGTTCGGAAGTCTGCCTTATAATAAAACAGAATAACTAATAACTATTCTGCAATAGTTAGGTTCTAACGGGCTTTGTGCATAATTCCACTTTCTCATTACACCTATAACTAAAATTCACTCACCCTCTAACACACATCTTTTCATTCTTCCACCTTAAACACCCAGAGGACCACTACATTATCTTAGTCTTAAGTAATTGTTTTGTTTATTATTTTCTCTTCATATCGATATTTTTTCAGGTTTCCAACGTAATTCAGCAGTGGAGGATAATAAGACACAATTGGTACATTGTAATCATGCATTTTTACGATCTTATAAAACTTGTCAAATTGTTTACACTTAGTGAGAATCGATAAAAAAATTATATACTTTGCTACTTTGACTAACTGTACATTGTGCACCATACTTAAATCTGGAAATCAAATCTTAATATAGTTTTTTATGTACCTAGATAATAATGCTATTTACCCGGATAGTAAAATGGTCAAAAAATGTAGAAAAAATTACTTGAACTCGCCGAACGAGGATTTCATAATATGAATTTTCATGTGATACATTCCAATAAATATATGATAAATGTAACACATTCCAATAAATATATAATAAATGTAACGCATTCCAATAAACAGATATTTCTTCATTAAATTCAGAATATGTTAACATTTTGCTGTACTAATACAATTAAAGCGTATTCTTACGTTGACTTAGTCTCCTTATATATTTATTTATATTGATTTAACGCAGAAATGACAGTCATGAACTATTTGTTTTACAAAGGGCCATGCATATGAAGAAGTTGATGTTATTGTCACTTGCTACCAATTAAAACTAACGCGAACAGTAACACTATCTTTATTAAGGTCTTATTGCATAAGCGCATGGTCATAGAAACGCGTGATAGCGCACAATTAAGAGTAATCGCGACGCAAGCGCAGCGCTAACAGCTGGTATTAGCTATTACAATAATGTTTGGATAGGGTTGTCATTGATATCTTTAGAAACTATCTCATTAATAACAGCAACTAGACTATTTGAGCTAACTAGTTGTTTTACGTTTGGAGTATTAATGACGAGGTTTGAAACTTTCAAAAGGATTTTACTCAAGTATTATTTAATTCCTAAAGTATTGAAAAGGAATTGGTGTTTGCAAATACCGATACCGAGTAGGGCTGTTGGGTCAATTGTATCTGTCTACGGAAATGTCTAAGAAAGACAGCCCTGTCTATAATAATTTGAGATGAATGGGGAGCGGAGTGTAGACGGTGCCACTGTACTGGCGCCTCGCGGGTTATCGCGGGTCACAGCTGCGCCGCGATCAATGGACACAGCACACAGCTGCCAGCACAACAACTCGCTAATGTTCCATTGATATCTATTTGTCAGTTAATACAAACCCGCTTGTTTTCGTATTCGTTTCCTGCTTTTATCAGTGGAGAGTTATCTCAACAGGATCCGCTACTAAACTACCTACCACATATGTTCTTAAAGATGATGTCATGTCGTTATCGTTTGATTGTTCTGTATTATATTTCAAAATTATTAACTAAGTTTAATTGTATAAAATATATGCAGTAGCAAGATAATGCAAGATAGCGGTAGTGAAGCGGTATACATTATAATTTGTTTTTACAAAATCAATGCATGGTTATCGTGGAAACACTTTAATGATAATTTTGATAAGAATATTGCTATAACATTGGATAAAACAAAGGGACTCTAGGAGACTTCTACCGAAAAATACCAGCCGGACAGCCAGTTTTTGTTTCCACAGAACGCTAGACCACAGTATTCGAACAAATTCCCAATACATGTAAACCTTTAAACCATCTCTTCTCTCATGTCATTAAAGTAACATTGCTTATTATTCGTAGATACAGAAGACTACACGGTTGGCCTAGTAATTTAAGAGGTCGCCGCGCCGCTTTCTACTGCATCATGTGTTCAGGGTTCAAATCCTACACGGGACAACACTTTGTGTGATCCACAAATTGTTGTTCTGAATCTGGGTGTTTTTTGTGTCCGTTTTATGTATGTTTGTAAAGTTCCCCGCGACAGGACGTTTATTCGTATTGCGGGAGTTGTCTTTTAAAAAAGAAGAAGAACAAATGGTCGTGTTTATTACGCACCATTATTCATAACCAACTGATTAGATTCTTTTTAGATGCCTTTAAGAGACGATAAAACGTGATGCTCTTATTTAAAGAGCATACAAATATGTGCATATACTACAAGAAATTTGTTATTACACAATAGTAGTTTGGTTTCGCATTTCTGCATTCGCATGAGCTCGGTACCGTCACCGCCGACCGGCGCCTGCGTCGCAACCCGATAGCAATGCCAGCTATGTAATAATTATTGTCGCAACCGTATTAGGACCGAGTGTTTGAATTAATATCAGCTTCTGTGTAAAACGAGTATGCATTGTTGAATCATCTAATAATCCGACACCGATTACCTTATTTTTTGTCTATATTGTCCACTGGAAGCTATGTGGCGAATAAATAGAACTGCAGTCTTTAAACGAACAAGGAATAGTTTAAAAAGCTATAACTCAAAAAAATGTAAAAACTTTTGATGAAATTAATATAGCCTATGTAATCCGGGGAAATAATACAATAATATTTACACCTCATTTATTAAAATTAGTTCAGTAGTTTAGCTGCTTCGATGGAACATATCAATATGCATAGACTGCCAAAACTATTACCCTTCCTTTTGGTTTCGCGGTTTTTTTTATGGAGTAAGGGTCTTACGAGCAGACGTATCTCCTGATGGTAAGCGATTACCGCCCTCATAGATACCCGTAACACTAGAGGCATCACTTCAAAATTCGCTGTAGTTAAATTAAGTAAGTTACATTATGAAAACATTAATGATATTGAGAAAATGATACTATAGCGTATACAGCAAATGTAAACAAAATAATGAAGTAAAAAAATTTATGAAAATAAACATTTTCTTTTTAATATGATGAAAACTTCGTTATTGTTTGGATAGGTTTGCAGTTTAAAAACATCATGGAAAATATACGCTCCATATATATGATATTATTTTTATGTTTCCCTGCCAAAATGACTACTCTTTCTATAGAAAGCATAAGCAGAATCCAAGAGTGGTGGTCACCATACTCATTGCAGACAATGCAACAATGCAGCGTGATAACCCACACCATTGCGGCCTAGTTATGCTTCAGCATCAATAGGCGTCCGGTCTCGCACTCACCAATGAAACACGACAGTACGAACGCTGTCATCAGCGGAAATCAGTCAATTAATCAAGTCAATAAAAGGAATCAATTGAAGGTATAATAGAAGATCACATAGAATAAAGTCTTGGAAATCTTCTGCTAATAGGGTAGTATGGAAAATTAAGGATTTAAGACTAGAAACGACAATATATTATAGTCAGTTACACTTTTTCTAAAAAGAACATATAGATATATTTAGTTACTATTTTTATTATAAGTTGATTAAAATCTTAAAAAAACACCACTTATCCTTTTTTTCTTGTATTTATTGATGCCTGCGACAATTTATCGCATATGCTCGATCTGCTTTAGATGTTACGTGGTATTTACGAATAATTTTAGCAAACTATTAATTATAACATAACTATTGTGAACGAAATTTCACAATATACACAATTTAGGTTTTCCGTCACGAAACTGCCGCTGACATGTGTGGTCATGCGCATGAAGAAGTAATGGACTCATTTCCGAAATACGACGTTATTGTTACTTTATTAATTATAGCATTGCTTTTTATTTTTGGAGTGTTTCTTTTGAGAGTGTTAAAGACCCAGTGCGTGCAGTACATACAAGGAGATATACAGCGCAAGTTAGAACGTGCATCAACTACAGCGGCGCACCGTACACTAGATGTAAAAATCGTTTAAAGTGGTAATAATGAAATATAGATATTAGTTGATATTCTGTTTTATTTTGCCAATCTCTCTTTATGTTAGCTTCCTGAAGAATACTACTAAAATAACTTACAAAGCACTCAACTTTTTGATTTCGTCGTTCCCGAGTAATAGCAACTGTTATTCGATTCTTACGTGTAATGGAATCGTCTAAAATTAGTGTAGATATGTGTCAATAAAAAAAATATTACATCAAATTACCCAAAAGGGTTATATTTTAATTTTAAGATATGCCTAAAATTGTAAACAAGTAAATAGATGCAAATCATTATTATATGGACACGTTTTTAAATCTAAACTGATAATTGGATTTTAATAATGAGAGAAAAGGATTGACATTTTACATTACTATAAATCAGTTTACTAAGTAACTAATATGTGTATAACGTATTTTTTTCAGTTAATGACCTAACAAATAAATAAAACGGTCCCTTGCTGAGTTGGAAGCGTATAGTTTCAGAGCTGCTTCTTGCGTCTTCTGCACACTGGAGATGTTAACCCCGCCGAGCCTATAAGTAAAAAACCTGCCTTGTTTCATGAGTATAGGTAGCATAACTACCTATACCCATGAAACAAGGCAGGCCCTTGACAATTAACTGACAATATATTTTATGAGTGTTGTCCAAAACGTTAAAAATCCATAAAGGTTTGATATAAACAGTAAANCGAACATCGGCATGAACGGTTTTAACGATTTACGAATACGTATGCAATATTTCTTTAAGTGCTGAAATCAAAATTGTTTAATGGCAACACTTACCGTGATTATCATTAAGTATGAGAGGAACAATTAAATATCTAACTTAAATAATTATAAGTAGAGGCTTATGTCCAGCAATGGATCATTTAAGGCTGTTGATGATGATAAAACTTAAATACTGTATGTTTACAAGTTACAAAAGTAATATAACCACTAACTTGTAAATTTGGTTTTAAAAAGTCAATAATATAATCCGAACGGTTTTATAAAACTTTTTAGAAACATTTTAAAGAACAATCGCTATCTAAACCTAAACTAATATGAACTGTTGCTTCCCAAGCCAAGTTGACATTCTAAAAAATATTAATTAGTTATTTAAAAACTTATCGAATGTTTGGGAATGACGTCATCTTAACTGTCAATTAGCCCCCAGGTACTGTGAATTCTAGAATCCGAATGAACATACCTCTATACTTTTCTTTCAAATACATATATATCATAATGACCTCAATAGTATTTAACTGTTATGCCCAATACAATACAATAACCAACAATAACAGTAAACAGTAACAATGGAGATTGTGCATGCGCAGATGTTAATAGCGCCATTCATTACACTTAGGTGGTCAACGATACTCGGCTATTATTGACAGTTCACAATTACAGTAAAAAAAATAATTATTTGATTTTTTTTTTTTCAAATATGTAAAATCAAAACATGTTTGGAACCTTTATTCTTCTTTCTTTGTGAAGCTTTTTGAACGATTTTATTAACTGCAGTTACAACTACGACTAAATGACAATATAAATAAACTAGCTAACCCACGCAACTTAGTATGCGTCTCCTAATTGTTTCTGAAACATTCTTCATTGGTACTCCGCTCCTATTGGTCCTATTGGTCCTTACGTAATGATTTATACCTTATAGTCTTCCTAAATAAATGAGCTATCTAATACTGAAATAAATTATCAAATCGGACCAGTGTTTCCGGAAGTCAGCGCGTTCAAGCAAACAAACAAACTCTTCAGTTTTATATATTTGTATAGATATGTTAGAAGTCAATTTTAAACTATTTGTCATTACTTAGATAGGTAAACTAAAATATGGCAGACCTATGGCTGTTAGCCGAGGGGTTAGTAACCCTGACTGAAGTTTTGGCTTTAGTCGTGGGATCGATTACCACATACGACAAAAATTGTGTGATGAACACATTTTTTGAATATGATTTAACGTATATACAAATATATGGTTTAGCTTTATTTTTTTATTTGGCAAGGTGGACATTAAACTGTATATTGCCGATTATAATTTTGAGAACAAATGCAAATGGATGTTTTGTGAATTAGATTGGAAAACTGCTAATCACAGTCATAATGTAAATAAGTTTATTTATACAATTTAATTGCACTATAGTATAAAACATTTTACAGATATCGTAACGCGCGTAGTAAAGATGGCGGAACAGCAACACATATTAGCACAAACTTATAAAATTCTCCAATGCACATCAAGTAGAACGGCTAGAATATGAATGTCCCCGCATTACTCCAATCCACGGCATTTTATAACATCTTGCAGATTATATTAAATATTGTTTATTATAATTATTCTATTGATTATTAACATACAATTATTGTTTGATAATACAGGATTGTGTAACATTAAAGATTAATTACGCCGGAAGTACCATTGTATAAAAAGAGTACAGACGTCTTTAACAATATTTGTAAGTAGCGCCGAAAGCTGACAAGCGAAAGGATCCAAGATATTCATATTATTTAATATGAATCAACCATTCCATTGAATATTAATATTATAAAATATTTTTACGAAGTTAAAATCGTTACTTATAACAGTATACATGGAAATCTACATTTGGTAATATCTATAAAATGTGTATATACATATGTTATAGATATTACCAAATGTGCAGGTATTTAAATCCGTATAATTTAAATACCTGCACATTATGAGGAGTTAAAATTATTCATTTAATGATTTAATTTTGAAAATCATTAAAAACTAATTTGATAGTGCATTCTGTTTTCATAGGATAGAAACAGTTTTCAAGTTAGTAAAAGTTTTAAATTTTTATGAGTTCAGTTGTAGTTATTGTAATTCTTTTAGTATCTGCATAAATTGAAGTACCTGGATGACCGTTCGGTATTTTGTAGCTTTGCTCGAGATTATTTTTTCGATAATTTTTTAATATAGGATTATCCATTAGATCGATGATTGCCCCGAAACCCCCTGCATACTAAAGATCATAAAAATCGTTGGAGGGAATTCCGAGATTCTTCTAATATATAAAATTTTCGTGTCGCGGTGTTTGTTATCAAACTCCTCAGAAAGGGCTGGGCCGATTTTCATGAAATATTGTGTGCATATCGGGTAGGCCTGATAATCGGCCAAAATCTATTTTTTTATGGCATAGGGGGCAAACGAGCAGTCGTATCGCCAGATGGTAAGCGATTACCGCTGCCCATGTACACCCGTAACACCAGAGGCGTCACAAGTGCGTTACCGGCCTTGGGGGATGGGTAGGCGGATGAGGGGAAGGGTTGGATTATGGGCCTTCGGTATCGTCACTCGCTTGGTGAAACACAGCGCAGGCGCTGTTTCACACCGGTTTTCTGGGAGGCCGGTGACACCAGTGTAGCACCGGTCGAGCCGGCCCATGCATGCCTGAGCGTGGCACTCCCACGGTGAAAATTTTCATTTTAGATCAGATATCATTTTCATATCCCTAATTTTTTTTAATCTCAACGTACTAACTACTAGGCCAGTGGTTTAAGCGTAGCCAAACCACTTCCTACTATGTACCAAGTATCGTGGGTTCAAATCCCACAGTGGGACAACAACTTGTACGTTACATGTTGGATTTTAAAGTCCACAGACATAAAATGTATATTGTTTACGCTAGGGTTGACTTTGAAAAGGAAAAAGAAAGAATCACCATAGTTTCTAACTAAAGGATTTTACAATCATTAAAGGATTTTAAAGGCCAGTTTCAACACACACTGATAAAATTACTGAGAGGCTAATGTGAATTTGTCTGCAAGATAACTACAGGTTTCAGTTTCACAAGTCTTATGACAGATATATTTTACTTAAATCTATGTTCAAGAAAATTTTATGTGTCAAATAATGTTACAAGGCCTTGTATCTAAAACTTTATGAGCAACCAGTGAAACTGCCCCTAAATCATGTACACAGCATTTAAAGTCTATCTAATTTTCTATTTAGTCTTAGTCAATTAAAAGTATACCTATATCGTTTAAATATTGGGAAATTCCTGCCGATGCGAACGTTAGGTAGAAATTATCCTTTACATCAAAAACACTATTATTTTCTAACATTTAAATTTGCTTATTTAAACAAGGTTTCAGTGCAAACAAAGATTACAATAAAATCGATGTAGTACCAACGTATTTTAGCATCTGTCAGTAGCAGCCGCCAGTGACATGTGGGTAAAATAACTACCCCTCGCGGATGAGGGGCGAGATTTCCACTACCAGGTGAGAGTACCCATATGTTGCTCTGCCACGTGTGGGGAACTGGGGAACCCCTCGAAATCTACAGGTGCCGGGTGCTTGCTATCAATGGACCCATTGTAGGCCACGCCATTGACAAATGTTTGGCATTTGGCGCGCAATTTTGGCGGGATTACGTTGAACACAAAAGGGTTGTTTACTCTGACGAGTCGACATGCTTTGCTTTTGTTGATATAAGTAGGCATATTGGTTTCGATTTCATATGTACTACATTGTTGACAAATTGCTATCAATATAATAAGTCAATTATTTGATTGTTTGACTTATTATCCGATTACTGCAGTACGCTTATTAAATTTGTGTGTTGTAAGAAGATTATAAATAAGAAGTTAAAGAGGTTGGTTTTGGAAACTGTTACCTGTACACTGTTAAATAAACTTTTACTATTCATATCGTGCAACATATTGAATATCTGTTTCATGTACTGATAATAACTTGAAGTGGAAAAAGTAATCAATAAACAATATTTAAACTGTCCACAAATCTGTGAAGTACAGTTTTGTTGACAGAGGAGTAACTTAAAAAAATATTACTAAAGTCTCTCTTTATAAATATTCTTAACATTTATCTACACATGTTTGATATTAAATGCTATTTCAAAAGTTGTGATAAATGACTGGAAAAAATCTAGCATATCGTGAAGACTTTTTTTTCTAGTTACTATTATTCTCCCCATTCAGTTATTGCTGCACCTCACAAAGTAAAAATAATACATTTTATTTATTTTTTAATTCATTCACTAGTTACCCTCTATGCGTGACTTGGTTCCCATGCCCAAGATTCCCCCAAGAAGTTCGGAGCTCCACGCAGGTGGCCATTGATTAAGGTCAAGGTGTTCCCATCGCAATGGGTCAGTGGCCACGTCTTCCGCGATAGACCATGGATGACCGTTGCTATTAAAATTATGCATAGATTTTTTCGCCCCTCGGAGACGTTAAATGAACATCTGGACTAAAAAAATTTTTTTAACTGTTACAAGGGTATCTAAGAATATAAGGATGAAGCCAGTTAAAACATACACGATTAATGTAATTAAGTAATATCTGAATTTGATAAATGTTACTGTGCATTTGGCCTAGATTTTCTAGATATAGTCGTAATTTATATTGTTTTGCAGCCTACACTACTTTCTTATATTATATATTTTATATTGAGAACTATAGAATAATATTAGTTATATTTTGTAATATTCTATAACTGAAACTAGAAATCGCTTGCAAGTAAAGAAAATTATGAAACACGGTTTTTAGCTGACATTTGCACATGACACCGACAAAAGAGAACTTAAAAATCGTTTTGTATATTCGATGAGTTAGTATTATTAACGGTGACCTTGGTTGAACTCCTGAACAATCTTGTAGTTCACTTATCCGTATCTTATCATAGGCTGCCGCAAGTTTCTAACGGAGATGTGCATTGCACTTAAATGCAGCGTCACGATTAACGTCATATGTGCAACAACAACACATATCCTGTCTACCGGATTAGTACAATCTAACCATTGGATTATAAGCAACTACTTCCTCATTAGCAAACGGTAATGGACTCTTCCGCTCTCATCATATTGTCTGGTAAATGAAGTAAATTAAAATAGATCTACAGTCTTGTACTATTTCTTTTATGGTATACGGGTCACATGTTGGTGACTATCATGAGCCATGGACAATTGCAACTTCCCCAATCAGGATAAGGACAGATGATGAAATGAATACTGATTTGTATGGATATTTATCATCAAGTGTTAAATTCAAAATGTAGAGTCTTTTAATTTATGACTAGCAATTATGGAATTTGATAAATGAATTAATTGTGATAATAGTCTCGAGGAAGTGATAATTTACCAAAGACATTGTAATGGGATGTTATTGGTGTTTCTCTTGATTTTCAACAAAAACATATTACTTAATACATGTAAGGAAATATGATTAAGATGTGGGTGGGTGAATTCAGTTAATTTGCTAGAACTACGTTTACATTCGACATTCAAGTCTCTTGTTGTTGGCGAATAAAGGTTACTTTGTCCATAAAAGCCAAGATATTATGTATTAGAACGTTTACATATTTCATATAAACGATTGCCAATGACCTCAATCGATAGAAATTTAAGTAATAACAGCAACACTGTGCTTTTACATCGAAACGATTTACGGCCAAAGTACGCGCGTGACCATATGAATCGTGAGCCAGGTGCGCGCGCAGCGACACCTAATTGGCGCATACCGAGACGCCTTCGTGTAATTGGACGTCATTTAGAGAAATTATTTGTTGATTGGGCAGTATAAATATCACGTGAAACCTCACAATATCTGTTGAAATATCATTCTAAATTAGAATTCAAAACTTAATCATAACAGATGAAATACAAATGTAATACATTTATAATAACACCCTGGAAATCTGTCAGTTGGAGAATATCAGTTAGCCGTTGCATCGTGTTTAGCCACCGTAATTCCTGTGATTCACTTTTTCAACTCTCGCCGGTCATTCACCAAAAGGCATCAGAGCAAAACGAAGAATTATGAATAAAAGGTGCGGCGAGGAATCACGCTGTGTAGCACACCCTACTTGAAGGAAACGGCTGACAGGTAATCACTGTAAGGAACTCGTCGGTAATTCACGTAGCAATTGGGTGATGATGTCTGGCTTGGTATCGTGGCGTGTGGTCACCCTCACAGGAAGTTCAATTTATGTGATTACCAGCACAGCACATATGTCGAGCGAGATTTACCACGACGCGAAAGTGCAACAATGTCATTGTTTATAGTGTAATTTAATTTCATGAACTTTCACTGCTTACCAATGCTTTAATTTATAAGAGTTGCTTTATTAGGTAGTTGCTTAACGTCTTTGCTGATTACTATTATTACCCGACTGCAAAAGAAGGAGGGTTATGTTTTTCGAGTGTATGTATGTATTCATATTTCTTTGGCACGCCCTAGATCCTAAACAGCTTGTCGTATTTTTATGTGAGTGGTGTCAATAGATTCGTTTTCGTCGTGAGAGGGACACTGGGTAATTCATTTAAAAAAAAATATACGCAGTCGGGTATTTGTTTTTAATAATCCTTATAATATATTTTTGTTCTGCTGATGTCTTGTATGTACAAGACATCAGTAGAACGAAAGGGGTAAAATTAAGTTATTGTACGACTACCAAATATAGAATCTATAATTTTATAGTGTTCGTCAATTCTGATGACTATACTGACAGACTATAATTATATTGTAAATATATTTATTATATTTTTTATTATTTATATTTACTTATATCTATGTAAATAAAAATGAATCACAAAAATGTATATACGCGCATAACTTTCGATCGACTGCACCAAATTGGATAATTCTAGCTTTAATGTGTTTGTTATTGTCAGGATAAAATTTTGTACAGAAAAAAATAAAAGAAAACCGGAGGTGTTATATTTTCTTAGTCCGCTTAGCCGTCGACCCTGCGGGAAGTTAACACGGGCTTACTAAAATAAGTTTTTCGGTAATTCAGAATAATTTCACAAAAATGAATATGGACGTACGAAGTTCGCCGGGTCAGCTAGTTTACAATACAATTACAACTTATTTATTGTGTGTTCAGAGCTCAAGCCGATCGAAAAAAAACCAATCAAAAGTTAGTAGTAAAATTTTGCCAGTGGACAACTAAAATTCTCTCAAGCAACATGCACCTATCCAGAGCATTGGTCAGTTATGATGTTTAATACAATCTTCTCGAATAATTACGATTTTGAATCTACCCGATTGCGTTTACTAACTCAGGACTCAGGTATTTTTACAATTTAGCATCCGCCGCCGCCGTTGGTTTAAACAATAAAAAAAACCGGCCAACTGCGAGTAGGACTCGACCAAACCGTTCCAGGTACCGTACAAACCTGTAGGTATATTAGGTGATGTAACTAAACATTTATGGTATTGCAACTTTCCCATTATCTGTGCTATAAGACGTTGCTTAGTTCCAAATTTCAAGATTCACGGGAAGTACTCTGTAGGTTTTGATTCCCTTGCGAGTGTCAAAAATTTGCAACATAAACAGCTGTATCTTTTGATTGCGTTGGCTTACAGGTTTGATTTGTCACTTGTCACAGCTCCAAGGGACAGTAGAGCTGAGTATTTGAATTTCAGCTCGATACCTCCACGTTTTTCTGAGAAAAAGGGTCTTGATCTACATCGTCCTATAAGGGTTCTATTTTTTTTCTTTCGAGGTACGGAACCCTAACAATGACAGTGGTAAAATATTTTCCAATCAAAATCTAACTAAAGTAGGAACTTATTTTTAAAACATGTATAGTTTTATTTCTAAGTTCCATATTTTACCATAAAAAGTCGTTTGCATGCTCCAAAGATTTCTAACATGTAATACCGTTTCCTACCAACTCCTTGGCATAAAAGTCACATAATTAGAGGATCACCAGTGTATCATTGTAAAAAAAATATGTAAAAACTCGAAACAGTAGGAAGTGTGGTCAGTGCCCACGATGTTACCTTGTAGATGTGTATAAGTAAAAAAGAATAAAGCACCCTTACTGCGATTCGTCATGGGGTAAGCACACTGATTACGATGCAACTCATGAACTGCTTCCTAAGATCCTGCGGTTCTGCAACGATGAGCATCTGTGAAGTCGTTTGGAACAGAGATTATTATAACGATATTTTTGTCATTTCTATTATTTCGTATGTTATTTTTATGTCTATTCTTTAAATGTTTATTTATTGTATAAACTAATAATGAGTTAATCTATTTAATGACGAGATGCACTCTAAGAAGCGTATCAAATAAAAGCCGAGATAAATATCATGTTTGTTATCTGTTTTGTCAATTATCTATAGTAATTTCTCTTTCTATTTAGCCTAAAGCGAAATCACTTCTACGTGTCAGTCTTAAGAGGGTGTTCTACAAGGGAGATTTCGTTTCGGACGTTTTCGGATATCTCACACACAACGCCCTCTAGTCCCAAACTAAGCAGAGCTTGTATTATGGGTACTAGACAACTGATATGAATACATAAATACTTTTTTTTTGTAAATACATACATATAGAAAACACCCAAACTCCGGTACAAATATTTGCAGATCATACATACATCTGGTCCGGTGCCGCATACGCTACCACTGCGCCACCGAGGCAGTCGATATGACATCAATAGCCTTTAGAAGTCCACGGCTGGCCATAAACCTCTCATTTGAAAGTAAAAGTATGTATACTTTGACCTATATTTTTTTAAATATTTAATCTTCGTAAATTCATGTTCAAAATCAATTTATTCAATTAAGACACTAAGTGACATTTATGATCGTTAAATTAAAGCCACAGATAAAAATCATAGATCGACACCTAATTCATTGTCTACCTGTGTCGATCCATAGCCTCCAGTTTCCAAAATGCATAGAGCTTTATGAGAGGGACACTGCTAAAGAAACTCATGGCCACTCTTTTTAAAGTCAGATAATCAAATACAACAATACATGTAAGGTAAAGAGTGTGGAAGTAGTCGTTAACTGATTTTCATTTCATTAAATTGCTCCAAAAACCAACATATTATTACTACACTACTATGTATAGATATAATCTCCCTCGGACACTGTTTTATAGACCTACATACTTTGAAACCTAGTTTTAGACGTTCAATTATCAATATTCTCGTAGTTCTCAGATAACCAAAGACACTTTATAGTAACTTTGATATACCTACATTTCAAAGTGTTAGCTTACATTTTATTTTACAACTAGACAACCTTTATTGCAGGAAGTGCTCATTCATATGCAACGAAATTGTACTACATATATCACGCCTGACCACGTATTAGCATTCCCATGACCTTGTTGTGGGGCTCCAAATTGAAGGATATCCTCGATTCATTCGGGCAGTGCACCTTCCTCGGACTCTTTCAAGGTTCATTTGTGAGACTATTCAACCAGAAAATTATCTTATTGTCTATAAATTATCCGTCAAATCCGATACTGTCTTCGCCTCCATTATACTATTTTTATTATTGTTACGCTGGTTAAGGTACTGTTGAATATGCGGTGAAAGCAGATATGTTTCCGTTAATTTTAGTAAAATAATATATAATTAGGAATTTTATAGCAGCCAGTCACTATTCAGAAATTCATTTATAATATAATAAAATAAACAAGTATATGAAATGGTCCGAATAAGTTAGGTTACACAAAACACAATAAAATATATGAGCGATTAATACTTAATTTTATCCATTATATCAATTAACTATTGAGTTTTATTTAAAAATCTGGGGTAAAAAAGTTTAGTAAAAAAAGTGTAAAGCGTCTAGGAAACAAACATCGCTCCTGTTGGTGTTAAATGAGTAATTGCCAAAGAAAATACAGAATGGTCATAGATACTGATTTCGAAAGGTGGTATTTAGTACACACTAACTTCAAAAATCCAAATAATTAAACTCTTTGTCTAAATTAGAGCAAATGGTAGTATAGACACTTCAAACGTGTATTTGAATGTGTAACGATCGTACCGCATAAAAGTAAATCGTACTAACGGTAAACATTGATGTGATTCGTAACACACATGTTTTTCCACCATTAAAACAGTTCGATCAGACGTCAGACTCAGTAAATGTATTTTCAGAACCAACAGTGTTTAACTGTGAAGCTATGGAAATTAAGCGTGGACGCTGGCGCACGTCCCGGGCCTGCGCTTGCGCCGTGAAAATCGTTTGTTCTAAGTTTCAAGCATGTATTAATAGTAAAGGTAACAAAACACAGATCGTGTTTTCATACGATGTGTGTGGCCTTAACTTTTATTCGCCAGATGTAAAAGTCTATCTATTGAATATTTTTAGTATTTTACAGAACGTTTTATTTAGGTGTAACAGATAGTTACCAAAAACATAAAAGGACATTAACCATTCTTGTATGGGAGTGGGGCCAAGTGCTGCCCAACGTGAATACATATTAAATTATGTACCTTTAGTTAACACTTGCCTGAAAATGAAGTTTCAACAAAATCTATTCCAGGAGTTTTGAGAAAAAAACATTTTTAATAAGATTTTTTATTGGTTAAGAAAAACTTTCAATGGCACGTTTTACACTTTAATATAGTAGTTATTTAAAAGAATCTCTTTGGTATTCTAATAATTTATTTTACATCTTCAAACATTGATTTCATTGTTTTATGTGATCTCGTTGGTCTCGTCGACGCATTGGTAGCTTACGCGGCTATTGTGTAGAGGTCTCGGGTTCGATTCCCGGGTCGTACCAAATGTTGTTATAATCAGTATTATGATGACGATATTTTTTTTTGCGTTTGGGTGTTTTCCAAATAGAAATATGGCGTTGTGTGATAAATGTCCGAATATATT
This sequence comes from Hyphantria cunea, assembly GCA_003709505.1. NCBI lineage: Eukaryota > Metazoa > Arthropoda > Insecta > Lepidoptera > Erebidae > Hyphantria > Hyphantria cunea. The sequence goes on from PKRV01000335.1 coordinate 505,690, forward strand.
TATTTATTATAATTAATAATACTTATAGTTGTCAACTTGACATTCAACAATGAGTTGTTTACATTAATATTGTTATATCATTTGTTTACATCGCAAAACCTATAATCGCACACATACTCGTCATCGAAAATAATTGTATCAAGAAACAGCATGACACCTAACAACGTCTTTGTGCCTACCCCAAAAACCAAACAAAGCACATAACGTGGGTGCAACCACCAATCGTTCTGCAACCAGTAAAACATGAGCAGCAATAGTTTCTTCAACACTCTGTTACACGATTTTCCTGATGGATCCAAATGTGTGATTTCCTGATGTGATCCTTGCGTGTGATCGTACGAGTTAAACATCATTAGATGGCATAGTAAATGCTGATAAATAAATAAATAATATAAATAAATATTTCGGACATCTAACACACAACGCCCTCTAGTCCCAAACTAAGCAGAGCTTGTATTATGGGTACTAGACAACTGATATGAATACATAAATCATTTTTAATTTCTTTTTTGTAAATACATACATATTATACATAGAAAACACCCAAACTCCGAAACTAATATTTGCAGATCATACAAACTTTTGTTCCGATCCAGGATTCGAACCCGAGACCTCATGGACAGTAGCCGCGTACGCTACCACTGTGCAACCGAGGCAATCAAAACATAGATTTACATCATTCATCACTTCAATTCCCGTTATATTGTTTGATCAGAAATAATCCACTGCAGCATATATACACACCGTAATAACTCGGTACGAGTTTTATCTGGTTTGTCATCATCACCATAATGTCCCACTGCTGGGCTCGGGTCTCCTCTCAGGAGAGGGTTAAGGCCATACGTCCCCACGCTGCCCAAGTGTGGGATGGGGACTGGCAAGACAACGTTGTGGCTACGTAATCTTGGATGTTTTTAAGCCGCCCAAAGGCCTCCACCTAAGCTTCACATCCTCTGGTAACAACCGGGACCGACTGCTAAACGTGGCCTCCGAATCACGGAGACGCTCATGATAACATGCCACTAGCGGTCACCCATCCAGGTATTGACTGCGCCGTCGTTGCTTACCCTGATGATTGTTTCTAATCACCGAGTGCAACTGGGCTATGAGCGCCTCTTATTATGGTATGTGTCTACTCTATTTGGTATGTATCTACAGCAAAAGGTCAATATGGGATAAACGGTAACATTATTCTGTTCAACATTAGTGTTTTCTAAATTGGCTCTATTTCTGTTTAATCTCTTGTTGTAAATTTAATCTGCTAAATTATATGGGCTACCATCGTACGTACATCTTTCTCTCTTATTTCTAAAAACATTTGCATGGGGACTGTCAATTATATTTATGTGAAAGGCATTCGTCAAAGGTGCAGCGAATTTAAGGTCTGCAAAAAGTGGCTCATGTCTACATTACAATATTCATAAAGAAAAATCTTAAGATCGTGTTTCAGCCTCCATTTACCGTGGTAGAGCAACGCTTCGGCATGCATGCGCTGGCTCGACCGGAGTGATACTACGGCCACACAGAAAACCGGCGTGAAACAGCGCCAGCCCTGTGTTTCACCGAGTGAATGAGGATACCGGAGGCGTATAATTCAACCCTTCCTCGCATCCCCCTCTCCATGCCCCAAGGCCGGCAACGCACTTTTGACGCCTCTGTTGTAGCGGGTGTCCACGGGCGGCGGTAATCGCTTACCATCAGGCGATACGTCTGCTCGTTTGCCCCCTATTCCATAAAAAAAACGATAATTGTTCATCTGTATTGTATTCAGTTTTTTTTAGCAGCCCAATGATAATTTGGTTAATATAGTATTTTAGTTCTCTAAAACTATTCCGAAACACAAAAAAATAATTAGAAAGAAAAATACTGCGACCAATTGTTTTCCTCCTTTTCAAATTTAGCAGTCAATATCTTTCATTCGCAATGAAGATATGGTGAGAAGGAGTAGCCGTGCCTTTAAAATCCTTTGGTAAAGATAAGGCAACAAACTATTCTGGCCTTATCTTTCCAAAAGGATTTAAATATTATATTACTGACAAAATAATGGTTTTATAAGTATGTAGATCATTTTTTAGTAACTAGTGAGTGTATCGACTTAAAAGAGTGAGCCCAAATTGTGGTCACTCAAAAGATCAAAGAAAAGGATACGTTTGTTATATCTTGTAACTGTAATTTTCATTTTCTGTATTGATAACGTTAATATACTGTATTTATACAACTTTGAGAGATTTGTTAGTATTTTAGTTTATTTAAAATGGAAATAGGTCAAAAAGGCTGTGTTTATTTAATATCCGATTATCCTTCCCTTGTAGACTCGTATATTTTTAGCGATTACTGTGATAAATTAATAATTTTATAATTTATTTATACATAATTTTTATGTAAAATGTTTCATCTTCATCAACGTCTTTTAACAATTGCTGGTCTAAAGGACTTCTCAAAAAGGAGGCTCAAGAAAAAGTTTACGAATACTAGAATCAATTTATTTTTTAAACAGTGTAGTATAAATAAAACATCTAAACATACGAGTACTAAAAGGAAAACTACATTAATCACTACGACACCGAATAATCAAATCTCTCTCTGTCACACTATAAGTAAAATATGTATAAGAAAAAGACTAATTACATTTTGATTATAATGTTTTCCAAGAAAGGAACATCAATATTCTAAAATGTTCGTATAAACAAGTACATATCAGTGTACAGAATATTTATAAGACGATTTCTTAAAGTCGAGTCCATTAAAATCACGTTATAGTGTAATTACAGCTGTATCCAGAGATGGGCACTGAGTTCTCTTGTAATGTATGACATTAATCTTCTTGCAAAAGATTTTAGAAGGCCGTTGATGTGTGAAATGTATTATACATTCTCATATCTCTTCACTCATATCAATGGCCAAGAGATACACAATCAAGGTGTCTTAAAACTCACCGTTATCTGGGAAATGAAAATCAGTAAACTATAAAAAGGAGGCCAATGTACTGGAGAAACCGAACTGTAATATTATTATTATTACTACCACCTGAATATTTAGTGTTACCGAAAACCGGAAGGAAAACCAGAACAACATGCGGAGAAAAGATAGAGGATGTTAAAATTAAAAGAGTCATCTCATACACATTTGAAAATAAACCATAAAAGCAATTGGAATGAGTACAAAGTACTCACATACAAGTCTACACACATACATGGTCATGTAAATAAAATATTGCTCACGACTAATTTCTTTCGTTACGGATTAAAATTCATTGATAGCATAGTCAATGCAGACATGTATGAGAACTGTAAGGCTCTTCTCTTAACATGGCAGATCTTAATCATTAATCATAGCGAAAATAACACACAACCAGTATTTACGATACACTATGTAAGGTATCGTAGATCGATACCGACATATCCTATAGCAAAAACACCGTATTAGTAATACGTAATTATGGTATGGGTATTTAATCGCACGGATCAGATATTTTAACGAGATGAATCACATTAAAAATGTTATGACGATTCCTGTCGAACGAGATACGTAAGTTACTTTCTTATAATTGTAGAGTGACCCACAGTTGTAAGATTAATTTGATAGGTACCGAAAAGGTCACGATGGGTTACTATGGACTTATGAAGTAATTGGTACTATATCTGAAAGTTTATTCTCATTTTATGCCGCCAATAAGGAGTTAGACGTGAAAAAACTTATGATGATTGTGACAGAACATGTTTTAGAATATATATTAACTGGTTTCAGACAATAGGAAAATTAAACGTTTTGCATTCTACATAAGTTAGCAAGTGCTATGGGTTATCTTTTATTTCGTGTTTGGTTCATTAGAAATGTCTACAATTATTTCGTAGAGTTACGTTAAAGTTCCAATTTGTTACTGTGAGCTAATGTTATGGGTAAATTTGACGCCCTGTTTGTGTATTGGTCTGTATATTTCTTCAAGTAATTACTAAAAAAAATGAAGCCACTAAATAAATGAGTAAATAAAAATGTCTGCTATACGTTCATATTCTTTTCAGCTGTGTGGTCACATCAGTAATTATAGGCATAAGATGAGCAAGCGCCGCCACACCTGCACAGCTTCCCACGGTGATCCACGCGTATCCTTGCGGTCTGAATGCTTCTTCCGTCACGCGGTGACGGGTCGCTTTTACACGTTTACTAGTCAAAATGTCAAGAAATACGGATATAGCTTAAGTATTTAAGGTCAATTACGTTGTAAAAAAGTATTTCAAACTTCGACATCATTTTTTGTAATTGAACATCAAATACTTGCAAAGATACCAAGAACAATAAATCGTCAGTCAGAGTAATAATAATTGTAATTATTATTATTGTATACGTAAAATTTATAAATATAAATTATTTATATAGAAATGTTAAGTGTGCATCGTAACCTTAGAAGTGTCAAGTTTAGCTCAGTCACACGGGTACTGGAATTTAAGTGTATTTTTTCATTTTTTTTTAAAAAGAATTCCATCATTAGGAATTTACATCTTGTGCCACGGGGGACTGTACAAAAATACATGAAACGGACACAAAGAACACCCACACTCTGGAGAACAATTTGTGGATCACACATCATCCCATGTGGGATTTGAACCCACAAAACTTGGATCAGTGGAAAAGCACTTGGTTTAAACCACTAGGCCTTAGACCGTGCAGTCTTTTACTATAAGTATACATATGTGTGTAATATTTTACAAAACATATCAAAAAATAGGGAAAAACGAGGCTACACAGACTCTCCAGACATGCAGCTTTTAATAACAAAGCTTAAAAATGACTGAAAGATATCGTATTTTCAGGATAATTAATATTTTAGGAACTTTTATATACTCTAAAAATTTAATACAGCGAACTACCTATAAAATAAAATATATTTATTTTACAATTCTCTTCGTGAACACACCTGTTACTGTTCCCACGGTTTCCTCTGCTTTGTATGGTCTCGTTAACAATTATGGGAAATTATCTATTTTTACATAAGCATTCATTTAATTGTATCTACTGAACAATGATATTTCAATAGCAATAAAATGTGTTGTTACGTCTAGTTATTCAGCTGAGTGGCTCTGAATCATTGGCATTTGCCACTGCAATTGTGTCTTAAGACTTGAGAGTAGCAAAGTCGTGCTTGTAGCTAAATAGTTTAATATCTAATAAACCTTGCGTCAAAGGTTTATTTTTATTTTTATGGAATAGGGGGCAAACGAGCAGACGTATCGCCTGATGGTAAGCGATTACCGCCGCCCATGAACACCCGTAACACCAGAGGCATCACAAGTGCGTTGCCGGCCTTGGGGGATGGGGAGGGGGATGAGGGGAAGGATTGGATTATGGGCCTCCGGTATCCTCACTCACTCGGTAAAACACAGCGCAGGCGCTGTTTCACACCGGTTTTCTGTGAGGCCGTGGTATTACTCCGGTCGAGCCGGCCCATGCATGCCGAAGCGTGGCTCTCCCACGATAATGTAAAGTTAAACGTATGCTGATTATCTTTCAGTATGTAATCTTGAAAGAAAAGCATGTTCACGTTTAAAACAAACTGCTGGTTAAAACTAAATCTAAGTTCGATTATTATATAATACGATTTCCTTTGCGGCAATTTTCAATCACAGTTAACTCCAAACGTTCTAAGCTACCACGTAGGTAGCTTAGAACTTTTAGATGAATGAATAAACATTCTGGTATATTGGTTACTATAAAACCAGTTTATTTACAAAAGCACGTAGATCAAGTACCCTAAGGAATTGCGAATACACTACTATTCCATTTTCCCTGCCTTTACAGGAGTAGACAATCAAAGTTAGACTATCAGATAATATCGGGTAGAAACTAACAATACATTACCAGTAGAATATCATTAGCTAATCAGTAAGTAGGTAATCATGGTTAGATTGAATTTGATTAAACTTGTCTTAGTTATTAATAAATTAGTGGTAGCCCAGTAGGGTTGCTTTTGCGTAATACTTTTACACCTCTTTAAGCAAAGATTTTTTCATGACTACTTTTGACATTCAGTGTGACATAGACAAATAATAATCATCTTTTTAGTTTGACTTTGATATATATGCATTTGTTTAGATGCATATTTGTGAATGTATGCGTCCATACGCACGATAGTGTGCGTGGAATGTTATTCTAATCAATTTAATGTATAATAATGCATAATTTAAAGAAATGCTGCACTCCTTCTCTATATAAACGACAACTGTGCGAAATTTCGTACTCCACCGTCCGCTCAATTTTTGTAAAAAGGGGTACAACGTATTTGCTTCACGTATTATTATCTAGATTGTTTAATAGCATTGCATTACATACCTTTTTAAATGAATTATTCTCCATTCCAAAGTATTTTAACAAGATTTTTCAACACAATTTAAATTAAACTAAAATAACATTTACAATCCCTCTCTTTAATAAACAGGTGTATTAAAGATATTTTATAGACGTGTTTATGTTTTACTTTCGAAATGTAGTAAAATTTTCACATAGATATTTTAATAATAAATAATATATCGTAATGAGAAAGTTAAAGGTATGCAATACCAAGTAAGTAGGTGTACAAAAAGCAGTGGACAGGAAGTGAACATAGTTTTATAGATATAAATTTATAATTGATATTAAGATATGTTTCTTTTTATTTATTTTAACTTAAATTACACATGTTACAGTCTTAAGTATGCCAAACTGTAGGACAGTTTGTCGGCAGAAGTTCTCTTAAATATACATTATATAGTTTTAAATAACTTCATCGAGAATACTAGTTGACTATGTTTACAAGGCAATCAATGGCCTATAAAAAGGAAAAGAAAAAGAGAATGTTTTTCATCAGTTAGGGACATTGCGAAAGGTAATATTTATGAAGTTCATTTTAAAGTGCTATTTCGAATGTACTAGTTTCATTAGCACTGAGGGTAACTCATTCAACAAAAATGGTACCACATATCTACTTGTTCGCTTATTTTATATATTTGAGTAGCTCATCGGCCTCCTGGCCCGTGGAAGTCCTGCAATACTAGATGGATTGCGTAAGGAACAACTATCGTACATAACTTCACAGTCCAACATTACAAAGACCACTACATAGAGAAAGAAAACTAGAAACATACTTTGTATCAAACCGCCTGGCCAGCGTGGTACAGTGTGCCAAAATCTCTTTGCTAAAGAAAGGCCTATGTCCAACAGTGGACTCCTAACGGCTCAATTACCGTATATTAAATATACAGACTTTGATTTTGTTTTACGATTCTAATGACTAATTGCTCAGACTAGCCATCTAGTTGTTGTGGATTAGAACCTTACCTAATACACCGCCTTAATTTCTCAATGAAGATACTTAGCTTAGATAAAAGGGTTTACAAGAACTCTAAAAATATTGCTAAAGCGAAACTACCCTCATATTAGCAGTGGGACATTATGGGCGTTGATGATGATGACATAACAGATAAAACTCGCACCGAGTTATTATGGTGAATATATATGCTGCAGTGGATTATTTCTGATCCAACAATATAATGGGAATCTAAACGATGAATGATGTAAATCTATGTTTTGACTGCCTCGGTGGCGCAGTGGTAGCGTACGCGACTGCTGTCCATGAGGTCTCGGGTTCGATTCCTGGGTCGGACCAAATGTTTGTATGATCTGCAAATATTTGTTTCGGAGTTTGGGTGTTTTCTATGTATAATATGTATGTATTTACAAAAAAAATAATAATTATGTATTCATATCAGTTGTCTAGTACCCATAATACAAGCTCTGCTTAGTTTGGGACTAGATGGCGTTGTGTGTTAGATGTCCGAAATATTTATTATTTATTTTAGCAGGTTTTTTGTAACAAATGATCATGGAAATGTCTCAGACTACTACTACACTATTGACTCAAAAGGAATTCCTGATCGTTACTCAAAAGGAAAAAGCAACTACATTGTTCGTTTATGATATGTATGTCTGGTATGTCAAAATAGTTTATTAACTGACCAAAACCTTGCAATTTAGCAAAAAGTAAAATCACATCGATTATGTAAAAGAAAAACTTTTACAAATATACAAATAATAATAACATAGTTCTTCATTTGGAAACTTAATTTGGAAAGAGTTTTTATATTTTTTTTAACTAGAAACCTATAGGGGATGGCGATAGAACTGCCCAAGTTCAATTCAACCACTAATTGTTAGGTTTTTAGTTGAACCTTTCATGTGTGAATACCTTAATTGTAAACTTATGAAATTATATTTTTCATACATTTATTTCGTACGGCTACAATATATGAGTTTCTTACTTTGTTAATTGTTATATACTTGTAAGCTACTTGTAAGAAATAAATAAAAATAAAATGTGATGTCGACGTTTAGTACATTTTTTATAAAGTCAAGGTTAAGGTTGTTAACATTCTCGGACAAAATGGACGATTTCCGAGGTCGGTCAAAATATCTACGTATAAGGAGATTTCGCCAAAATGTTCCCAAACACGAGTTTGGCAGTGCCATTACTTATTTGCAAACTAAAAGGTGGAAGAAAAAATCTAATTAATTTCGAAGTATAAAAATGTTCTATAATAAAAAATGGTATGGTGTCTAATAAATGAGCAAGAATACTTATAGAACGTGTAAGTACATCGTAGCTTAGTACACAGGAGCTGGTAGTGATTTCCTGAGGCTAAGCTCGCACCTGTCCGCCGTTCCCACACATCGGTTACACAATGAACGGGTTTTTTATCCGTTTGCAATGTTTTTTATATATGTGCTGAGGATGTGGCTAATGTTCATGACAGCAGCCAATGAGTAGTATCTATTTAGAGTTTGATTTAAAACTCTTTCGAATAAAACGAACATTATATTACAGATTGCAAGTTTATAAATATGTAAGTGAGCCTTTCAACACAGCCAATGTAACCAGAGACACATTTAAGTAGACAAAAGAGAACAAAAATACGTGAAATTGGTTTTATTGCAATCCATTTGTTTCTCTTATATACATAAAGATATTTATATATCTGAAAAACAGAAAATAATGGTGTAGGTATCTATAAGGCCACACAGTGTGCATGTGTGTGTGTGTGTGTGTGTGTGAGTGTGTGTGTGTGTGTGTGTGGGTGTGTGTGTGTGTGTGTGTGTGTGTGTGTGTGTGTGTGTGTGTGTGTGCGTGTGCGTGTGCGTGTGCGTGTGCGTGTGCGTGTGTGTGTGTGTATGTTAGTGTGTGTTGGGGAAAACCGAAGGCAAAAAGCGGCAAAGGTCCAGTGTTCCTGCATCGCCAAGAAACCAAGCAAATCAATCGAACTCTAATTTTAAATGGCTTGTAAGAGATGAGCTGGTTGGGAAACGATGAGTAGATTAACTGCTCCAGATGAAACTCCAATGCTGACTACAATTCTTCAGACGTAAAGAACTAATTCCAGAGAGAGAAAATAAATTAATATATTTATAATAAATTTAGATCAGTAGGCTTCTGTAAAAAGGTGCAATGTTATTGTTACAGCTGTAAGAATGTATTATTTTTACGCGTTAATATAATATCGTAAGTTATTGAGTTCTCTGAGCCTACATTAACATATTGAATACATATTTTTATAGTCAAAATAACAATTTAAAAACTCATTATTTAAAAAGCAAAAGATTGAATCGGTAACCTATGACTGGCCCGATATGGGGCAAGAGTTCTAGACCCATATTTGGAGGTGTTAATTATGTTAATAGCTATACTTTCTTAATGATGTTTTCCCTCACCATCACAGTAAGTAATAATTAATTATTATCATTTAACATGACTTTAAAGAGTCAGAGGCGAGTTTAGATCAAATTGGGCCGGCGGGCGATGTGAGGTAAAGCAGTAGGAGATGAAAGATAACATTTACTCACAAGCCTTGTTTAGTTACTACGAGTACAATTTTATGACAACTATGTCGGTTCCTTACACCTGTTCGTATTTCTCACGTTCGATTTACCTCTAAATTATTATTGTAGTAGGTACATCCAACTCTACTAGTTCATGTACAGTCCCACCTAGATACACGTGAACTCATAAAGTTAACGGAAACTTGCGGGCAGTTCTATCTACTCCTGAGGCTTTGGCCTTACCTTATTTTATGTCGTCACTTCCTCAGAAGGCCGTTCACCGAATGTTTTTTTTAAACTTCAAATAAAAATAACTTATTCGTTTCGTTATTAGTCGTGGATGCTTTTGTTATCGCCTGCAGTTGACAAGAAATGTTATTTTCAATTAGGTTAGAAAGGAAATCCATTTTTTATGGGCAAAGATATTTGTTTTTGTAAACATTGTTTTGATACAAACCTCCGATGCCGCAAACTGCACAGCCCAGGTTTAAAAGACTTCATCAAAAATTACAAGATACTTAATGATATCGAAAGAGAAAATAGTTTGCTAGCTTAGCTATCTTCTACATCGATACAGTACCGATAAAAGTATCACCAAAGCTATTGCGCTGCGAGAGAGTCGAGACAAAACCCGTGACGGTCTAATTCTTTTGAAATTATTTGATTTCTCCAATTCAGAAATAATAACTCACTATTAATATATTTTACACCATATGAAACAACAACTTCACAATAATTTATATCATTGGCTTTTATATTATAAAATTATTAATTAATGTTATATGTGGTGACGGATTAAGAACAAAGAGTGTTACCAGCTCTGTTCATCCCATGGATGTCATTAAAAGCAATTAAGGTAGTAAAGAAGGAAAGCTTATCAGGTCAGCGTGGTATTGCAGGTCAAACATAACATAAGCCTCTCCTTCAAAAGGGGGTCCTTTTGAAGGAGAGGTGTAAGAACTAATCCTTGTCATTATATCATAAACTTTATCCTTGTGTGAAACACAGCGCTTACGCTGTGTTTCATCGAGTGTGTGAGGATACCGGAGGCCCATACCCCAATCCAACGCCCCCTATCCCCCTCACTATCCCCTTTCCCCCCAGGCCACCATAGTGTGGGTCACCATACTGCATTGTTCTTTTTCGCATTGAGGATGGTGACCACCACTCTTGGATTCTGCTCATGCTTTCCATCAGGCAGGGCAGAGTCATTTTGGCAGTTTAAATATATAAAAAAAAAAAAAAAAACCAGCTGACTAGTTCGTTTTAATAAACAATGTGGATACTACATAATCAACAAACATATCAGCTGCATGATTTAAAGCAAATTTATAATAAATTTTAATTAATGAATAGACTACAGGTTAATTTGCCATGTCGGATAGACAGAGTACAATGTAATTGATTTCACGCTAGTGATTGTTCACAATGTCGTCTTAACAGGACATAATTAAAGGTTCTACTCAATATTTGCTCGTAAACAAGTTTTTGCGCCGCTAAAAGTCCGTGAGGCGCAATTAAAAGATTACGAGAATAATCGGATTACAACAGTTGGTATCAAGAAGTAATCATCAATTACAAATACATACCTCTAAATTTAAAATCTATATGTATTTACACGAGCAAAATACAGTACAGTTACGGCGGAGAATTTGTAACGTGAATTCGTTTTAAGTGTTTTAGCTGTACTGGTTTGACCTGATTCCGGTGAAAGACAGCAGTTATTATGTGCAAATTGACATTTCATTACTTTCCGAAATCACAGAAAGCTACCGCGATTTGACTCATAACATGGACTGGCCAAACCTGCAATTGTGCCCCAATTATATTACTTTATACGCCAATCATTTACAATATGCATAAAAAGTACTAAGAAAGTGGAGCAACGATAACTGTTAAATTTTTGCATTTAAATGCTTCAGTAGCTACAGTTACCAATAAAACGAAATGTCATAATGATATTTAACTTGTGTATTGAGTTGTGTATGTATACTTTCTTACCAAGATCTGTACATTACCAGTACCCAAGGTCCGAATTTAACGACTTTTTAAAATTTGAACTTGCGGCCGCTTGCGCTGTAAAAACAACCCAACCTTGAGACAAGTCGCAACTTGTACTAACTTGAGAGCACAATTGGATAACCACTTTGGCTTTAACGACATTGTCCTTTTGTCGCTCTGGTCGATATGATGCGGTGCAGGCGTGCAGGTGCAACTGACGTCACAGCGGCCATGAGAATATCCCGCGACTTGACATTCTCACGCCTTCGCAGGACGACAATCATGAAACCAGTTCCTCCATTAAAAGTGCCGTTAATGTAACTGCATGCTCGTTTAGCCGACTTCATCGACTGATACTTACAGATTACTTGAACAGGATCATATGCTTAACGTTTTCACCTTTCAAGATTAAGATGGAAACATCCGTGAAGGAAACGTTGGTGTTCTATTCATAATGAGGGCTCAGGGCTAGACTTAAATGATCGTTTTCTTCAAATACTATACTTTTGCGACCATTATTGATGAAATTTATCTGCAGTCTGCGGTGATAGGCTTAGTTACTAAGTACAATGTATAATATCTTCTGGACAAAATGAGTCAACAACACAATCTTTTAAAATTAAATATAGGAAATAGAATGAAAACGAGTACAATGCATCTTATTGTTATACATTTTTAATTCATTTTGTAGAGGAAACGTGTCCGGCCCGTGATTGCAATTACAAAGTCAAATCAATAATGAATAGTCACCCTTGTTCAATAGGGAAATTACCATAAAATCAGTCCCACGGCTGCTCCAATTGTTTACAGCGGGGGTGTTGTCGTGTGAATGGGCAACCGGAAGCGACGGCGGTGATGCATGTAAACTATTCTAATTCCAAAACACTTGCAGTTAGCGGCACCTACTAATTCCACGATACAGATTTGCCTTATTTAAACATTGTATTCTACTTAAATTTTTATACAAACACGTAGAACAGTAATGCTAACAAGAAGATAATATGCTCGGTTCTAACTCATAATGTACAAGAACTAAATTTGAGAACAAAATTAAGATTGATGAATGTAAATATAAAAAGATTGGAAAAGTGTGCAGCCAAATCAAAAGCGAAGCATACCTACATTGATCGCAAAAAGGGATTACTGTTTTCTGCAGCTACATAATACGGGATCGTAAACCAAATAATCAATTTACAAAACTATTCATTACTTTTGAAATGTCTTCATTATTCCTTTTTTTGTCATCTTACATACAACGCGATCTAGTCCCAAGCCAAGCAGAGCTTGTGTTATGGGTACTACTAGATAACTGATATAAATACTTTAATAGGTTTTTATTTGTAAATACATACATATAAAACTCTGAAACATATATTTGCCGATCTTACAAACATTTGGTCCAACCAAATCAAACCCCAGACCTCAAGAACAGCAGTCACATACGTTACCACTAAGCCACAGAGGCAGTCTATTGAGACGGACATACAGATATAAAGGCAGATTTCATTTCGGAACTAGAACTATACAGGATGTATCTACTCGGATACATCGAAATGATATACAACAATCCTTAGCCAAAATGTAATTACATTTCTAAATCATCCTCATAAACTGATTTGTCTATAGCTGTATTTAAATCCAGAATAGTTTCTAATACAACTGTTATTTAGTTTGTTACGACTTTCTTTGAAGTCTTTGTGCTAGTGGCCAAGTATCTTTATATTTTAATGTTGATTGGTATTTTATAGTAGCGATTTCGTATTATTTACAGTGTTAGCTATTTACTTTCAATAGAACTAGGCAGCGTTGCACTGTTTAGTTTTTGATGCTATCTGCTCTATTATGTTTGCAAGCAATAAACTACGCAGTAGGGGTGTCTAATTTCTATACATATTCAGCGGCAGCATGAGAATAGCTACTGTGGAATTCATTCAATATATAGTAATCGTTGTCAAAGCCGACTTACATACCAAACTCATTTCTTTACGTGACACCAAGTCACTTATATCAATAAAAAGATTTCGAATTTTTAAAATGTTATTATTATATATAGATTAGCTTACATTATAGATAGCTTACCCTCGGTGATTGTTTCCAATCAAGTAAGCAACGACGGAGCGGTCAGTACCTGGATGGGTGACCGCTGGTGGCATGTTACCATGAGCGTCTCCGTGATTCGGAGGTCACGTTAAGCAGTCGGTCCCGGTTCTTATCATACGATAACAGTCGTGAAGCTTAGTTGGAGGCCTTCGGGCGGCTTAAAAACATCCAACGGCAAGATACGTAGCCACAACGTATTCTTGCCAGTCCCCAACCCGCACTTGGCCAGCGTGGGGATATACGGCCTTACCCCTCTCCTGAGAGGAGACCCGACCCCAGAAGTGAGACATTATGGGTTGTTGATGATGATGATTATTATATAGTAATAAGCAGACTTGGTTTTAAATTAAAGGATTTTCTTTCATATTTATTGTTTGTTGTAGACGTGTTTATACGAAGTGAATAATAATTAGTAAGTATTATATTCAAACTTATTAAAGTGTTTCTTATTTTACTTCTGAAAAATAGAACACGATAGCTTTTTTAAATTCGTTTAAAGCAGCAAAACCGTTGCAAATTTCTAAATTAAAGAGTAATTCAAATGATAGTAGCATCTATGTATGAATGTATCATGTAATTAGCCTTAGCGTACAACTGCGTCATTGCTCCACGGTGCATTTTAAAGCGATCATGGCGTATGTCTGTTCCAAACTTATCGGATGTAAAGCAAGGTAAGAAGATACGGCGTCAGGCGGTAACCGAACCATGGCCCTCACGGCACGGAGCACACGTCTGTGCGCGTGCTTCGCTCTGCTGGACAGACAGACAGACCGCCAATCTTTCTCGAGGCGCTCTACTTGGTGTCAAATATCTGCTGAAATTGCTCAACACCTTGACTGGATCCTATTTTTAAATTTTTGAATTTAAGCCCTGAATAATTAAGATAACTATTGTCCTGTTGTATTGAAATTCAAATTCAAAATCAAGTCAAATTCAAAATCATTTATTCAATTAAGACATCAAGCGACGTTTATGAACGTTAAATTGAAGCTACAGAAAAAAATCATAGATAGACACAAACAGACGACAGATACACTCTATTGTCAAGGTGAATTAGGTGAAAACACCAAAATTCACTGCCTGCCGGTGTCGATCCATATTTTCCAGTTTCCAAAAAGCGCAGGGCCTTATGAGAAGAATTCTAGTAAAGAAACTCATGGCCACTCTTTATAAAAGTCAGATTTTTAGGTACAATAGTATTAGTATTACATGGATGATTAACTGTGTGCAAGCTGTTACCACCTGAATTTCGTTACATTAAATGCTTCAAAAGCAAACGTACTAACAAAAACACTCAGTGATACCATTAAAGATCTGAACTTAAACATAGAAATCATTCAAGGTGCACATCTACTTACATTCAGTTGTTGTATTGTGTTGTTTGGTTAATTTCTCCCGCAGTACAATCCTTCTAGATATTATTTTCTTCGCCTTACTATTTTTAGTTTAGAAGATACAAAACACAATTGACAGCCTGTGCTTGGCTTAGCAATTGAAATTTATACTAATAATTAATAGAAGCAAAGATATATTTTTATCTCGAAGAGTGAAATATATAATACAGTTATATAGTAAAGACAATATTAGTAGACTGTTAGCTTAACCAGCAATAAAATTCAGTAGCAAGGAATACGTACACATACATACATTACATACATGAAATTTATTTAAAAAAATTACTCGTCGTCTAGTCGAACTTATACATATATATTTGAAATTTTAATAGCTTTAAGTGTAATAACCATGGATAACCTAATCTTTATAACGTAGACTTTCTATAATATATGAGCGTTCTTACTTCCGAATAATTGAAAAAAAGTCTCTGTGAACATTAATTGCCAGATGTACTTACAATTTCTATTTTATTTCAGATATATTTTTTGTCACCAGTAACTCAGATTGCTTACATTTCTAACTGTTTCTGTAAGTATAAATAAAACTTTTGGTAAATCGCAATCCGTTATCATAGCTTTAACAAAGATGGTTATCAAAAACGATTTTATTTTTACATCACGTAATCGTAATGATTACGTGATGTAAAATTCAACAGCTTTTAACAGTTCACTCTTGGATATAGGTCTATCTTAAAACGGAGATTTTGGTTGGTTCCAAGTTTTTTTTCTACTTGCAGTGATTTTACTTTGTCTATTGCCTCGTTGGCACAGTGGTAGAGTATGTGACTGCTGTGCTTGAGGAACCGGGTTCGATTTCCGGGTCGTACCAAATCTTTGTCTGACCTGCAAATATTTGTTTCGGGTTTGTGTGTTTATTATGTATGCACAAAAAAAAGTGTATATGTAATTATATCAGTAGTCCAGTTCCCATAACACAAGCTCTACTTAGCTTGCGACTAGATGGCGTTGTGTGTTAGAAGTACGAAACATTTATTTTATTTTTTTATTTTATCCAGTGTGGATTGCTCGCTTAATCGTTTCTTATGAAACTCAGTATTCTTAACTCCTTACCACACATACATCAATATTTACGATCACTATAAAATATCATATAATTTTGTACAACTTCATAGCCCTCTTTTAATTATCGAGCAAAATTTCTAAACTATTCAATTTTCGATTGTTAACAAAAGCGATTAGAACGAACATTAGCGTTATTGGTCTTTCAATATACATAATGATAGTTAATAAATAACATTCAGTCAACCTATTAACTCTGGCTCCTAACACTCGGTTGAACTTGGTCACTTTAATGTTATTTCATTTACATTGGAGCCGTAAATAGGCAGGTCATAATGGTTATAATATGTATAAAATACAGCTACAGTATACACCTTGGAGGACTTGTATTATAAATATATTATTTGAAACTTTTATGAATTTGAACTTCATGATGATCATATCTTAAAGGGTTTTATGTCATACCCAAGAAGTAGAAATAATAGCTTTCATTCACGTATATGTTACCAGGACTCTGGATTAAACAACGTTACTGAATATAATCGACACATAGACTCTCCCAAAATGTCTTCGTTGCAAGTTAACAATAATCATACGATACGATACTATGGTACATAATTATCTGTGTACAGAGATGCGCATATTCAAGTTTGAAAAGCCGTACTCACGCGCTGTTAAAGTATTATGATACGTTTTCATGTTAAGTGTGTGGTTTTTCCTTTTTTTTATTCCTGAATCGATTCCTACCAGGCCGGTAGCAGTTACCAAATTGATACTGAAATTAACGCAAAACAAATCAATTTATTGTTCTTGTAAAACGCTATTAATGAACAAGCGTGTGGCTTGTTGATGGTTAGTCATTACTATGACCCACTACTGAATTATCTATTCCTTATGCAGCGCACATAAAACAGTAGCCATTACAAGAGCTACAGATTACAGGGGAAACACGATCGAACAACAAAATTAATTGCCAATCAAAACAAGCCGTCGATTCTGTCAGTAACTAACAACGTTAAATATATTACCGCTTTCATATTTAGTTACTGCACCTCATAATGTGTAAACTATTGCTTCCGTATTAGGGACTTCACTATTATAAGGGCATTTATACACTGTAGGCTTATTAAGATTAACTAGACGACACGTGCTCTTGTTATTCAGTTGTAATTATATTTACATAATTTTATAAAATGAAGTCGCTTCCCCTGTCTGTTCGCTTGGATCTTTAAAACTATTCAATGTATTTGAATGTAGGTTTCAGGAATAAATAGAGTTATTCAAGAGGAAGGTTTATGTGAGTAATCGCATGTATTACTTTATTATACCAGAGTAAATATGAGAATCTCAAAGGCAGCCGTGCGAAGGCGGGCCGGGTGCTAGTAATAGTATTTATAAATTAAAATGCTTCCAGAGTCCCGAGTTGTACACGAGTCTTTCTTAATATAGAGCGTGTTTGATTTACTTTGTTTGATTCAACTTTTCCGACTTCCCTTCTATCTTAATTACAAGGGATAAAAATTGATACAGTTACGATTAAAACACTTTTTTCGTATCAATATTAGCTGTGTTTTGACCCTTAAGCGTCATTTCTGAAGCTTGTTGAGGAAATTTATGAACAAGTTTCAACTGAGACTGGTTTAAGTAAGTAGATTCCCACTCAATCATTAGTTTAGCTCTCAATCAAAACTGAAGACATGTACAGAAAGAAAGTTTTTAAAACATAAGATATTTAAGAGGAAATTGCAATTGGGTATACCTAAACTGATTTCTAAAACTGAGTGACAAATTTGTTTACCGAACACTAATTGCCTTTAGTAAAAGAATTTTAAATTTTTGATGATGAGAATAGCCGAAAGGTAATATATATAATATGAAACTACTTTATTGGTAAAGTCTGTTACAGCGCGTACTACGAATAAACCGGTGCAGTATTAAAGTAGGTAGTTGTAAGTGTAGACCTGTCATTATTATTTTAATGTGTTAAGTCAATTCTTCAAGCTGCAGCAAAATAAATATCCTACCTTAAAGATATCCATCTAGAGTATTTGAAGGAGACGGAATAGAGTACAACGAAAGCTAAATATATCTGTGTATATTTTCGTTTACTCTTTTTCTTTCTACTAGTATACAATTTTTACTCATTTCTCTATAACTTTAGAGCATTGACCTTATGGTGAAATATGAGTTATATCCATTGTGAAATATAAATAAATAATTTGATAGTTAACAAGTCATGAATTATTAAAACAAGTTACAAATTATTTGAAAAAAACACGACTGCGTATATTTTTTTTGTTTTTTTTTTTAGTTTAATGTACCCAGGGTCACTCTAACGAATAAGACGAATCTATTGGCACCACTCACATAAAAATACGACAAACCGTGTAGGCTCTAAGGCGTACTACACACATACATACATAAACTCGAAACATGACCCTCGTTCTTTCGCAGTCGGGTAAAAAAAGTCCTTTATGATTAGTTATAGATTACTACGAACTGCTTAAAAACAAATACAAAATAAAAAGTTTTGCTGTGACAACATAATTACGAAACTACCTCTACATTCATATTATGTCTCAAACTTACATCCCTACGATTAAAGCAAGTTATTTCACCTTTTTATATTATTTGTTACTGTAAGCCTTAAATGCGAGGCATTTATAGCATTTGTTTTTTCTTGCAATAGTAGTTAATGTTTGTCTCATTTCATTATCATAAGAAACCGCTTATTATGTTGTTAACTTAAACATCTAAATAAAAAAAACTTAGTCAAAAGATGTAACGCTTTCCTTTTCAAAAGACAACTCTCGCACATCGTGGGCAAATTCAGAAACATACATGAAGCGGACACATAAAATACCTCTGGGTGTTCTTTGTGTCCTCGGAACTACAAATTGTGATTGAAACAAAGTATTGTCCTATGTGAAGTATGAACGGCAAGGTAGTCGTTTAAACCACTACGAAATCCGTTCAATCATTTCATTACCTAAAAACACTGTTTTTTTTATAATGTGTGATTGTGTTTGTCAACAACAATATTACAAAATATTGTATCTCTAACACAAAATATGTTTAAAATGTAATATACTTATCAAAGTAACGGGCAGTGAACCCTGAAAATCAAGAGTACTGAGCACATTACTGGTGCGTATAGTAAATTATTGGTTTGCGGTAGAGTGGCCGTGCCGCCAGCATTGCCATAAGCGGTCGCAGTAATGACGGCCAATTTCTGAACCGACTCAATGGTCCGATAGGTGTTTTATTAACGTCGTGAACTCGTACTTTACCGGAGAAAGTCCCGTTTGTTACCAATTTTGATGACCTCCTACGATACATTTATGATTTTTAGAAGACATGTTCGTCGTTTAAAAGAGAGACGCAAATGGTGCTTCGTAATGTGTAATAAACATAAATGTAAAATTTTATGAGTTTCGTAAATATTTGTAGTTTTGATCGGTTTACGCAATATGAAAAAAAATATGTGGGTACCCATACTAAAAAATACTAATATTATTTTAAGTTTAATATATGAAAAAAAAAATAGTATCGAATTATAATTTCTCTATTATGGTAGTTATTACCCAGAATTATGTTTAAGGGTAGTAACACCTATGATTGAACGATTTTGTAATAATTCTGTGATCGTAAAAGTTATTAAATTGAGAAATTTTGCGTAATAATTCAGATTTCCAATTTGTAAGAACGAAAGAAGCGACTTCTGCAGTAGCGTTGACCTCTTGCCGGTGATCACTAACAATTTTATTTTTCAAGAAACAAGTTTCTTTATTTTATTACCAATTTACGATTACACGGATAAATTCAGCGGATAGTAATTAAGATGGAGCTGTGCACGCAAAATGAGAGATCGTAACAATTTACCAATTAGGTAGGTGTCTGCAAGCGGCTTCGGCGTTAGAAAAGATAGCATGGAATAATCAACGTAAAGAGAAGTGTTATCCTAGTCAGGCATAGTATTAAAAAATCATAATCTGTATATGAAAGGAAGCTGCAAAATTAACTTTTAAAATACCTCACCGTTATTCCTTAAATCTGATTTGAAAGAAAAGAGATTATAAAGGCACATTCTTTTTTAACAAAGAATAATCTATTTTTATGTAATAGGAGAACTTAAATATGTATTCAAACATCCACATATATATGAAGTCCTCGACTCGTCTTTTTAGCCAATGAACAACCCCCATCCGAGGAAATGCATACAATGGCGAATATTAGAAAAGCAAATGAGAGCAGGAAACGGTCGATTTAATGACAGCGATACTGATTGTTGCTAGTCACTACTACAGCGTGTAGATATAAATTGATTATAGTTAAGAGAATAATTAACTGTCGTTACGTCTTGTTCTGCAATATCAATATCTTAGAACAAAATAGATCCATGCTGGGTGCATAGGGGGTGTGTGGGGGCGAACCACAATCTTTCGCCCCCAGCCAACCTCACCTGCACGCGGTGCACCCTGCTAGATAACAAACGAGGCTCTGGCGACCGACCGATGGCGGTATATCCATCCCAAAAGGCGTAACTAAATACAATAGGCCGGTGATGGGCAGCAGCGTCACCGATGAAATAAGTTACGCCCTGCGATCACCAACCCGCCTACCCAGCGTGGTGATTATGGGTTTAGCTGCCAGTTCCCGGTAGGCCCGCTATTCCTGGTCATGGTGGCGACCACGGTTAAGGCGGGACAGGGGGTGCTAAGAATCACCGGGTTACGGGAGGCCACCACAAACGACTGACCCTGGCAACGTTCAACGGCCGCACGTTACGGCTAGACTCGCATCTGGTACAACTTGAGGAGGAACTAGGGAAGATTAGGTGGCATATCTTAGGGTTATGTGAAGTCTGAAGAGAGGGGGAGGATACCATAATCCTGGACTAAGGTCACCTGATGTACTTCCGCGAGGGAGACCAACGATCCCAAGGTGGCGTGGGGTTTCTGGTAAACAAGTCGCTCTCTGGCAACGTTGTGGAAATTTCCAGTGTGTCGAACAGGGTAGCGTACCTCATTGTCAAGCTTACCGAGAGGTATAGCCTCAAGGTAATACAAGTGTACGCACCGACCTCGGCTCACTCGGACGATGAGGTGGAGGATATGTTCGATGACATATCGAGGGCCCTCCACTCCACTACTAAAACCCACTACAGCGTTGTTATGGGTGACTCAACGCCAAAGTGGGAGTACAAGCCTGCGGCGAATCGGTAATAGGATCCCATGGATCTGGAAACAGGAATCATAGGGGGCAAATGCTCATCAACTTTCTCGAGCGGGAGGGGCTGTTTTTGATGAACTCATTTTTCGAGAAGCGGCCCCAAAGAAAGTGGACGTGGAAAAGCCCGGACGCCATGACCAAAAATGAGATCGATTTCATCATGACGGACAGGAAGCACATATTCAGAGACGTCTCAGTGCTCAATAGGTTTAACACCGGTAGTGATCACCGACTAGTCCGAGGTTCTCTGAATGTCAACTTCAAGGCTGAACGTGTCCGCATGATGAAGTCCAGGCTCCGACCAACTCTGCTCCAAGTCGAGATGGGATCTGAAAAATTCCAGTCAAATCTGGAAAACCGATTTGTTGCCATGGAAACCACAAGAGACGTAAACCAGAACCTTGAAAATGTGGTTCGAATCCTCAGGAGTGAAGGTACGACATTTTGTCATATGTAGCGTACAGGCACGAAGTCGAAACTTTCAGAGAGGACACTAGGGTTAATGAAGGAAAGACGTGAGAACCCGCCAGTCACTTCATCGGCAAAGCGGACTCTAAGCCGAGAGATTAGTAAGCGTGTACGACACAACCTCCGATGCTCCAACACTCTTTGGATTGAAAGAGCAATCGAGCAGAATCGGGGGTCAAAAGTGTTTGTGAAATCTCTTGGAAGAAGCCACTTGACGAAGCTGACCACAGTAAGCGGAGAAGTCGTTGCTTCCAAGCTGGCTGTCCTTTCGGAAGTAGAAAGCTTCTATGGCGATTTGTACGCTTCGCATGCATCTCGACCTGATCCCGAAAATGAGGACTCTCGAGCCACATTAACACGCCACTTCACCGAAGATCTGCCAGAAGTCAGCATTGACGAAATCGAGATGGCTCTTAGACAGCTCAAAAATGAAAAAGCCCCTGGAGAGGATGGCGTTACTACAGAGCTGTTAAAGGCTGGAGGTAAACCCGTATGAAAGGCGCTCCAAAAGCTTTTCTACGCTGTCCTGTTCGAAGGGAGGACTCCAGAGGCGTGGAGTAGGAGTGTGGTCGTCCTGTTCTTCAAAAAGGGAAATAAAACGATGTTGAAGAACTATCGGCCCATTTCCCTCCTGAGCCACGTCTATAAGTTGTTTTCAAGAGTCATCACGAACCGTCTTGCGCGAAGACTTGACGAATACCAGCCACCGGAGCAGCCTGGGTTTCGGAGCGGATATGGCACCATAGACCACATCCACACAGTGCGGCAGATAATTCAGAAGACCGAAGAGTATAATCAGCCCCTGTGTCTAGCATTTGTGGACTATGAAAAGGCCTTTGACTCGATCGAGATCTGGTCTGTTCTGGAGTCCCTGCAGCGTTGCTAAGTAGATTGGCGGTACATCCAAGTGTTGAGATGTCTCTACAAAGCCGCTACTATGTCCGTCCAAGTACAGGATCAGCATACAAGACCCATACCATTGCATCGAGGAGTGAGGCAAGGGAACGTTATATCCCCGAAATTATTCACTAATGCAATGGAGGACCTGTTTAAGACGCTGCACTGGAAAAGACGCGGTATCAACATCAATGGCGAATACATCTCTCACTTGCGATTTGCAGACGACATCATGGCAGAAACGCTGCAGGACCTACAACAGATGCTGAACGACCTGGTTGACTCGTCTGTGCGCATCGGCCTACGGATGAACTTCGACAAGACCAAGGTCATGTTCAATGAACATGTACTACCGGAACCGGTTGCGGTACGCGGTGCCGTTCTCGAAGTTGTTCAAAAATATGTATACCTCGAGCAGGCTTTGCTGTTAGGTAGAAACAGCTTTGAGGACGAGGTGAACAGAAGAATCCAGCTGGGTTGGGCAGCGTTTGGGAAACTTCGTCGGGTCTTCTCATCATCGATCCCACAGTGCCTAAAGACGAAAGTCTTCAATGCGTGCGTCCTACCCGTAATGTCATACGGAGCCGAAACGTGGACACTTACGGTTCGACTGGTCCATAAGTTCAAAATCGCTCAGCGTGCAATGGAGAGGTATATGCTCGGCGTTTCTCTAAGGGATCGCATTAGAAACGAGGTGATCCGACAAAGAACCAGGATCATCGACGTAGCCCACAGGATTAGCAAGCTGAAGTGGCAGTGGGCTGGCCACATTTGCCGAAGAACCGATAACCGTTGGGGTAAACGAGTTCTTGAGTGGAGACCGCGTCTCGGCAAACGTAGTGTAGGACGTCCACAAGCCAGATGGAGCGATGACTTGCGCAGGACGGCTGGCAGGAGCTGGATGCGAGAAGCCATAGATCGAACTAAGTGGCGTGAAATTGGAGAGGCCTATGTCCAGCAGTGGACTGCGATAGGCTGATGATGATGATGGGTGCATAGAAAGATAAGGTAATATCATGTTAAAAATAAAGTTGGTATTAATACTTTATTATTTATTTATATATATTTAACTACAAGACTTATACTGTATAATTTGAAAACATTTATAGCCTACCTGATTATTTAGAAATAATTTTGCCTGTCTAAAGATTCCTACATGCTTCATACGCGAAGCAAAATCTTTGGACCCCTTTTTACGAAAATTTTGTGAACTGAGGAATATGAAATTTGGCACAGTTGAAGTTTATATGAAGGTAGAATTCGTCGACTAGGCGATCGCTAGTATGAAATTAAAATATAATAAGTTTTAACTCATGTTTAACAAACTAAACTGTAACAAAACATACATACATAATACATGCAAAAGATGCGCAAACACCGCTACCATTGCAAGCATAGTTCTAAGCATAATTTATTTAGATCAGTACATTTTATATTCTGCTCATGCCAATACCTTTCACACCTTCTATTCGACCTTAGTTTGGATTGTAACCAGATCTTACCATTTTAAAACATCAATAGGTATGCAAAGTAACTGGGAGGTAGGTATGCCTGAGTTTGCTCTATATTGCCACATTTGGCCCGTGTCCGGCCAGCGACATCTGGCTCCTGAATACCGGTGACACGATTACAACATGTGTTTAAATCTCACCTGAGTAGATTTAACGTGCTTCGCAGTTTTTTGTCTCATCAGTAACATGAGAATTTAGCGGAAGTGTCGCTGCTAATATTTTTTTAAGGCTTGGTTTTTAATGCCCACCATATACTTAGATACTTATAATTTCATTCTTTGTCTTACTGTGGTATAGTTTATTTTAGTACATTTCTTAGTTAGTCTAGTCTTAGCAAGCATCAGAAATCTAATAGAATTTGGAACTTCTTATTTTTCTAGTTAATTACATTTATTTCGCATTTTATTAAACTTACACAAAATATTAGGTAATTTATATCAAAAAATATTATAAAGTACTCATCAAACTATTATAAAATAATATATTTTTTCAATATCTTACTTACGGGATCTACAGAATAATCCTTAAATCGTGATTTCTACATCAGATTTTTTTTTATTTCATTATTTGATAGTGAACATACTGCCCTCTGTCGTGATGTTCCAAGCATAAAATAGCGTTTCTAGGCGAAGTTAGCTGAGATGCTATTTTATGCTTGGAACTATGCTTGAAGCTTTTGTCAATCCACAAAATGTAAGCTTTAAATTTCAGCTCGAAATATATAAAAAAAACAGCTTTTGTTTATACTAACTTTGGTAATTATGTATATTTCTGGGAAGTAGTAAATGCCACAACCTATAGCGATTACAAGAGGATTAAAAATCGGCAACGCGCCTGTGATTGGATTAGCTATAGACATCAATAGAGCCGTTTCCTTTCAATGGGCATTGTTTAGGCTTGCTTTTACCCGACAAACATAAAGAAAGATTTAGTAGGTGTTTTGTGGTTTTGGTAGTAGCGCCTAAACTACTGAACCAATTTTAGTGAATGGGGTGTCAACAGATTCGTAATAACGACCCGGGTGACTTATGCTATTTAAGTTTTATCAAAAGTTTTTATGTAACCGGGTTGTAGTTTTTTAAACCTATTGTTGATTTAAAAACAGAAAAAATCGGCGACTTTTAAGTCACTGTAGAAAAGAGTGAAAAGATATGCGTTAAAATATTTTAAGAAGTAAACAACACTTAACTTAAATTTAAATGAAGTAATCAAGGTTTTACAAAAACACTACCTTGTTAAGTTTATTGTATATAAGTAAAATGATAGCATAAAATACGTTCGCCATACCGTACTAAGACAACTGTGCAAATAACGTTATTCAATTCTGTTTTTCTTTAAGTATTGGATGGTATATATGGAAAAAAAAATCATTTCCGATTATACTACTAACATTTACTTTGAAAACATTCTCTAAGGTTTCTATTGTTAACTTAAAATTACTCACAATACACCCGTCTCTTTTATTGTTGGAGTTATTAAATGCTTTACACACCACTATTATCTTTGCTTCCGACCTAAACGGATATTACGAATTTCTAACCATCGCCTCCATAGCTCAGGGGTTAGAGCACTGGTCTTGTAAACCAGGGGTCGAGAGTTCAAATCTCTCTGGAGGCATTTTTATGTTTGTGTAAATGTTAATCATCCCTTACCTATATTATCATTTATCGTATAGCATAGCAAATTAGCCTCGCGTGCCCACTTCTTTGGGCGTTAAACGCCTACTATACTTCGTTTTGATTTACAAATACTATTACTTTTAATTGTTTTTTTTTGTCCAATAATAATAAATTATGGCCTATGCCTCGTGAAGTAATAGTAGTGTCGGTTTCTGTTACTGAAAGAATTTGCAGGATCGGATCAGTAGTTCCGAAGATTACTCCCTACATACATACAAAGTTAAAATGTGTCAAATGTGTTAAAATAAAGATACAAGTAAAGTTTAATATAAATATAGGAGTGTAGATGCGACTTTAATTTATTACTGATTTTAATTATATATATTTCCTAATTTTGAAAAGTATTATTTCAATAGTCTCTAAAAGCCGGTGAAGGTCGACTTACAACCACCTGATTAACAGATAAGACCATTTAATTATTTTTTTAATTTATTATTTATCGAAACACATCTTTGAAACTTTGAATATTAAAAAGCAATAGTGATAAATTTTTAATATAAGAAAGAAATAAGTAAGCAGAGGATAGGTAAGTACCCTACCTAAATATTTACTTTGTATATCCACTGTATGACACTAAATAACTAACTTTTGAGACTAAACTAGGTTGGTTTTTAATACAGTGAAGATGTTGAAAATTAGTAATTAAAATTAATATAATTAGAAATAGTCGTAACAGTTTAGCGATTTGAAAGCCACCATTGGCGTCTATATTATTTTTTTTAAAAGTATGTCAAATTTTGTTATCCGATGGGCGAAAGTCGATCTTCAACGGTTTTGAACTATAAATGTAACAAAAACAACCTTATTTGTGGATCGTTTTATGTTTTTGCGAAAGACGGTCCCCATTTCATGTCATCCACATTTTTTATATTTTTTATCATTAATTCCATCACGACGAAGACTTGAAAACTCGAAGACTTAGAATTGAAGACTTTTAATACTTGACATTGGCAGAAATAGCTGATCCGGCTGATTACCATTCATCAAAAGAAGAAGAACCTTATTTGTGAAATAAAATAAACCAACACAAAAAGAGAGTTCTGAACCGAGTAAGCCCCATTTGGTTAGACGATGTTGTCCTATCAGCATTAGCTGTGCTCTGAGCAACGCTACGGGTGCGACATGGTTGCAGGTAACCCCCCCCCTACCGTGCCTACCCGGCCTCCACCTTCACGGTGTGACGCTTTCCGTCCTATCTCCGGGGACTTTCCACAGGGTGATTGAGTTACGTGAACTCTGTATGTTACCCCGACGACTGAACTGATTAGAACTCAACCTCGCTGTCCCAATTTTTGTATACACCATAAAATATTCGAAAAAACTAATAGCGCGATACAGGCACTATTGGTTTATCATGTAATTTCGTAATACTTATAAAGGGATACAAAGTATCACATACTCCAAATTGCTTTAATTTTCGTTATCAGTAGCATATTATACAAAAACCTTAGTTATCATTCCTAAAATTGAACATAACTTTTAGGTTAGAAGGAACATTCACGCCAACACTGACAGCGCCATCTAGTTACCATGATGGTACTAATAATGATCGTAAGCATGCAAAAACATTAGAATATGAAATTGTTCATTCTATGTGCGTAACGACTACAACTTTAGTAGTCATTAGTATTGTAATCACTTCTTTTACAAAATATAAAATATGATATTCATGCGACTGCAAGGATGGCGTTATAGGTTAAGCGGTCACCTCCCCGCTTGCTACTGCCCTGACTGTTGTGGGTTCATTTTACACTTTATCTTATTGTCTATAAATTGTGTTGTTGTTAGAGCCCTTTTATATAAGTATGTTTTAAAAATTCACCGCTACACAGAATATAGGTATTTCTAGCGGAGGAGTTGTCTTGATAATTTACTATATTACATATAACTTTTACAAGTCAAAAGAAAGAGCACTGATCTCATAAACTAGGGTCAAATCTCTCTGGGGGTATTTTAAGTTTTTCAAACATCTTCATGAAATTATAGTCTTTACAAATCACATTTTCATCCGTCATAATTTAAGTAATGGCTATTCACAATTTAATACGACTATATACAGAGCAAATTTAGTTTTTTTAATATTAGTTATTACTTTTGGTTTTACGTTGTGGGTGACGGGTTAAGAATGCAGAGTAATATCACGCCTATTCAAGCTATGTGTGCCATTAATGCCAACTGAGGGGGCAATTTAGGTAGAACATCAGCTCCAACACAGAAAACAATACTGAAACTAAAAGTAAAATTTGAAACGAAACCATACCAATCGGCTTAATAAGCTTGGTATAATAGAAGGCTTAAACGCCTTTCTATTAAAAGGCTTATATTCAGCGCAACAGTATACTATTAAAGGATAATAAATTTTAGATTAATAAGAGCTAGAAGAACTTCAAGCTTTATTAATTGCGAATGTGGGTAATGGGTTAGATCTTTGTGACACTTTGGGTCTAGAATGGCACGTTCTGATTTCCAGCATGGAATATTTAGAGTTATCCTAACATAATTATGTCAAAATTCACTTATTACAAATTCTTTCATTATTCCGCTATTACATAATTAAATTAAATTAGTACTAATATATACAAATATATACAGGAAGTTAAAATAATATTAATAGTATAATAAATAGATGTTATTACAATTAAGTTCAATTTAAATTCTAGTTTTGAGATTTTTTTTGCTTTTTAAAAGCCAATTCCTGCATTTCATCCTGTGTCGCGGGGACTTTACAAACATATATGACATGCACAAATAGTAAACCCAGACTTGGAGCCACAATTAATGGATCTTTCAAAATGTTGTCCCATGTAGGATTCGAACCCACAGCACTTGGCGCAATAGGAAGCGGCGTGGCGTCCACATAAACCACTAGGACAAACGTGCAGTCTAATATTATTGTTCATTTCAAAGAGAAGAATAATCTAATACATAAAATTCTCGTGTCGCGGTGTTTGTAGTTAAACTCTTCCGAATCGGCTTGACCGATTCTCATGAAATTTTTGTGCATATCAGGTATCCATTTTTCATCCCCCTAAATGTTAAGAGTAGTCCGCCTCTAATTTTTTTTATAGCAAAGCAACCTGTGCCCGTCAGCTAGTAATAAATATAATTAATATTGAGTGGTTGTAACAGATACTTCCAAATCTCTTAATACTACCTATGTTCAATAGAGCTTTTGGGAGAGGATTATTTAACCTTGTACAAAATATACTATTATTAATATATTAGTAAAATCACGCTGATTTTAGCACGAACGCACCGGCTTGACCAGGGCGGTACACACACAGAAGACCAGCCTAAAATGACAATATTCGTGTAGTCGTAGTCTTGTAAGTAAGTGCAAGAACGGAGGCCCAATTTTACAGAAGCATCTTGATAGGCGGGAATAGTGTGAGTTATCATGCTGCGTTGTTGCATTACCAGAGTTCGCAATGAGTATGCGATGGCTGATTTATGCACCACTACTCTTAAATTCTGCTCATACTTTCCATCAAGCAAAGTAGGGACTCTTTGGTAGGCATATATATAAAAAATATTACTTTAATTATTATAATTGCAATAAGAGTACGTCTTCACACTGACTTTTACAATAAAAGAAAGTTCTGAACCGAGTTAGCCCCATTTGGTTAGACGATGTTGTCCTATCGGTATTGGCTGTTGTACCCTGAGAGCAACCTTTCCCACCCTATCTTCGGGAACTTTCCACAGAGTGACTGAGTTACGTGAACTCCGAGTGTTACCGCGACGACTGAACTGGTTAGATTTTTTAATCAGTGTGCCAATTTTTGTATAGACTCTAAAACATTAGAAAAAACCAATAGCGCGATGCAGGCACTATTGGTTTATCAAATAATTTAGTAATATTCATACAGGGATACAAAGTATCACATATTCTAAATTACTAAAATTTTCTTTATCAGTAGAATATTATTCAAAAACCTTAGTTATCATTGCTAAACTTGAACATAACATTTAGGTTAGAAGGCACATTCACGCCAACACTGACAGCGCCATCTAGTTACCATGATGGTACTAACAATAATGAGAAATCTGCGTAAAAATTACAATATGAAATTGTTTATTTTGTTATTGTACAACCCTGCAGTTGAAAAGAGATGTTGTCCCTGCGGCTGTTCTCTTTCGCCTTTATCATGGAGAGTGTTCTGATGAGCTCCCTGACTGGTCCCACCCTATCCCTTCGTCATACGATTACACGCTCTATCCTTGGAAGTCATCATTTTAGAATCGAATTAAACGGTGCGACTAAGCCTTCTTGTGCCAATTAGTCAAAATATGATCCCGTGTCCTGATAAGAAGCATGTGAAAAACATCTCTCTAGGCCTCCATACTGCATTTTCTGCATTCGCAATGATTATGGTGCTACCACTTTTGGATTCTACTAATGTTTTCCGTTAGTCAAAAATATGTACTAATACAACTATATAATGTATTGTAGCCATTCATTTTCTAAATTACAGTCATTTTATAAAATGGAACATCACAAGTTACTAAAAGTATCAATTTGTTGATATCAAAAAGTGTAATAAATAAAAAAGCACTGTCCTCTTGGTTTATAGTGTAAGTTTTATATATAAATTAAAAAATGACCATATTCTCCAACAAGGGAATCTTTATAGCCTTGCGTTGACCGTAATATCCAACTTTGCTGTAAAGGTAGAGACTACAGTGTTTTGTATAGTTTGTTTGTTACATCCGTGATTCGTAATGAGGGATTTACAGGGTTACATTTTATTTTAAGACTTATTTCGAAGCCTTAAGACATCTATTGGCGTGTATCGTTCGAGATGCGCAGACGCAGGTGTGCGGCCGCCTGGTCGTCGCCGCGGCTACTGCTCTCAGATATGGTATTCATTTATTAATTTGCTGGCGTTGACCAACTCGCCAATACATTTAGTCTAGATGAACGTTCTGCTTTCGAACATGTATTTTAATTAAAATCACAAAAAACTTATATCCCTATAAAAATACTGTTTTGACTACCAATGAAAATCATAGGCTTAGCACCATGGTTTGATTAAAAGGTATTTCTTAGTAAAATACAGCTAGTACATTTGATATTAGGTTACACAAAGAATACTTTAAATAATAAATATATTATAATGTTATAATTTATATTATTAGTGCCTGGATGACGATATACGATGATACGATGAACGATGATATTTTGTTTTTCTAAAAATAAATTCTAGTTGGATCGAATAATCACCCCCGATACCCCTTGAATATTACATTTCATAAAAATCGTTATATACAAGTATTGCTCGTATAAAGGTGTATTAGTTTTCTATAAAATGCATAAATCTAATACCTTGAGCTTGAGCAATTCTTGTATAAAAATATAATTTGAATCTCGGAAACAGCTCCAACGATTTTCATGAAATTTCATATGTAGAGGGTTTCGAGGGCAATAAATCGATCTAACTGGAATTCATTTTTAGAAAATTAACAAAAAAAATATCGGGCCATCCAGGTTCTATAATATACAAATAACAATAATTGCTCACAATATTGTAACAGGCGTTGAATTATTACGTTAATAATAACAGGCTCTAAATTTGCATTTTAAAATCAAGCGTATTTTTATAATTTTAAATATAAGGTGTTTAGTAATGGAAATTAGCAAATAGGTTTGTTATTTTTTATTTAAATTATTATTATTTATAATATTATTTAAGTAGATAAAAGAAAATACACCCGTAAAATTTTCTGTACTTCAAACATTAGTAAAGTAGGTGTGAACGTGGTAATTTCAATAATTTAGGTCGATCGATTCAATCGATTTATAACAGTGGTCATGAACTTTTAACATAATAATATTATTATAATAATACTCGTTTTCTTCAGTGATTTACTTTTAATGTTTCTAGGCCTTTTGTTGTCTATCAAGTTGTCTAAAGGCCTCCAACTAAGCTTCACGACTGTTATCCTTTGATAACAACCGGGACCGACTGCTTAACGTTATCCCCAAATCCCGGAGATGCTCATGGTAACATGCCACCAGCGATCACCCATCTAGGTACTGACCGCGCCGTCATTGCTTACCCTCGGTGATTGTTTCTAAGCACCGGGTTCTTTTATTGTGAGCTCAATTAATTCAATCATGTGGTAAGTTCTATGATGTACCTAAATATGAGTAAGAAATTATTTGTTAAATTTTATGATTCCCCTACTTACTTAGATCAATCTACTGAATTCTGTCTATCTTACCATCTCATTGAATCTGTTATTAAAATACAATGACTTTTTACTAATCACTGTTATCGTTAAAAAACCTTTAACTTTTAATGTAATGAACAGCACAAGTACACTGTTAAGTATCTATTGCTAATCGCAAAGATATTAATACTTAAACGTTTTCGATTTTAATTTTATACATAAGCACGTCTTTGTATTTGTAATACGTGAATGTCTGCCCAAAATTAAACAGAAAAATCACATTAATAGGTCATAAACAAACCATATTTTGAAATTATCCATCCAAGCAGCCATCGTCAATTATTAAATTAGTAATCATAATAAAATCGTCTGTAGAGAAGTGTGTTGTTTGTGCCAATAGACGGATAAAGGCCTGGTCGAAATGATATAAATCATGGTTGAATTAATGCAGGAGAGCAGCATTCCTTCGCCGGCCAGCCGGTCGGCCGTCGCGGTCGGCGCTAGTATTGCCAATTTTAATATGACCACGTTTCCAGTTTCGGTATCCGGATATTTGTGGTATAGTTGCGAACAATCCATAAATTAAACCATTTTAGTATGGTATCTATTTACGGCGAAGATATGAGCGTATATACAAAGTACACATTTTACCTTTTTTCAAATTCGGGATTCGTAAGATCGTTTTTGGTTTGTTTAAAATCCCTAAAGTCTTCTTATAATTTTAAAAATGCCGTAAAGGTAAGTTAGAAACTAATTATATTGTGTTTTCACTGTAATACTGTCGATAAAAAAGAATGCGTCAGATATTAACAAAATGAATCCTTTTCACAGGTAAAGGAAACAAAAAAAAAATAAAAGCCACAAGACTTAATTTACTAACCTGCTTACGGTCAATTGATAATGAGAACTATAAAACATACATACTTCATAATAATTATTTTCACAAGCGGTAGCGTATGCGACTGCTGTTCTTGAGGTCTCGGGTTCGATTTCTGCAGAGATACAAACAAAAAATTCAAACGTTTGTTTTGGAGTTTGGGTGTTTTCTATGTATAATATGAACGTATTTACAAAAAAAAAGTATATATGTATTTATATCTGCTTAGCTTGGGACTAGATGGCGTTGTGTGTTAGATGTCCAAAATATTTATTTATTTAATATTTATTTGCCTGACGTTTCCACCAGGTTGCACTGGCCATGGTCACAAGCTGACTGAAAAAAACATACTAAATGCTCTCAAAATAGGAAACGCTAATGTGAAGATTGTTTTTGATAGTTTTGGGTGAATTTAAATCTTTTCAATGAGGCATTAACACTACGTGCTACTAAAGTATGTACGCTTCAAAGCCAATGGTCAATGGTCGCTGTGTTTGTGTTACTAGGCAGGTAGGCAGGTACATACCTACTTCAAAACAAAAGGCGCCCGTCGCCTAACGACACGGAACTATTAGAAATGAAGTATTTTGTTTGTTCTCAAACCAGTCGTCGCGGAAAAAACCGATATGTTGTCCTCGACCTCGCAAATTCATTTAGTATTTAAGCACTACAAAAAAATATGTGTTGTTACTAAGTCGTATACACAAAAACTGTTATAAGTTATTCTTCACAATGATTGTTGGTATATTTATAATGAGGCTCTTCATAAATTATAAAGCCTTAATAAACTTTCCTCTTATTTCAAAGTGAGATTTTGATGAACATTATAAAAAGAAACCCTACTTAATGAACAACTGGGTATCAAATATCTGTTGTTTGCTAAATATGATCTATCTCTCTATGATCAAAACTACAAACGATAAAAGGTATTTTACATCGGTGGTATTGGCAGTTTTTTATTTAATATATGGCGGCCACATACTTCAATGTAGTCTTATTAAAGTATTTTAGTTTATTGTAACATATTTAATCGATAGCAAAAAATAGTATACAAGTTCACATATATTACTCTCAAACAGTAATATTTTGTAGAGCGGTTACTCTACATGCAGAGCAGGTCTACTACATCTAAATCTGGTAACCAATAGCTCGTCTATTTTTTTCCATATGTCTTAACCGAGAAACCTAAAGATGTTATTTAACGCACATATATCTTAGATATACCAATTTAACGAAGAGATTTACAGAGCCTTGACTTTGGCGTTAAGGAATACTCAACCCGGCTTCTTCCTTGTTTCTTTCCCATTTAAGATGAGAGTTCCACGCTCGCAACGTATTTTGAAGGTAAAAAGCACCAACTTAAATACTTGCGCATAAATATTGAGTAATAGTCCACATAATCCTATTCCTGTCGGTTTTTGTCAGCTGAGAAATCAAATCAATCAGAATGAAAATCAGGAATCAGACCAAAATATATGATAGATAGCACCGTTGCGTTATTTTATTTTTACGTTTAGCTTACTTCAATGCTTCTAAATCATAATCGGAATAAACGCTTTACTGGTTGCAATATTTTTCTAATTTTTTTAGAATACACAAACGTCGGTTGGTTATGATAAGAAACCACCATTACTTGTTTAGAGAAGGAAATGCTCAGTATTATCAAAACATTACTAATAACACGATCACGTTTGCACAGCACAGGCATTACTTATTACGAATGCAGCTCAATGAAAGCATCAGGTATCCCTGTAATGTGTACGGAATTTAGTTGATATACATTAATATAATAATAACGTGAACAGCACACATAATACAGATACAAATATTGTTACCCCAACGGTTATCGGTTCTTCGGCAAATGTGGCCAGCCCACTGCCACTTCAGCTTTCTCATCCTGTGGGCTATGTCGATGACCCAGGTTCTTTGTTGGATCACCTAGTTTCTGATCACTTAGAGAAATACCGAGCATAGCCCTCTCCACAGCACGCTTAGTGACTTTGAACTTATAGATCGTTGGGGTAAACGAGTTCTTGAGTGGAGACCGCGTCTCGGCAAACGTAGTGTAGGACGTCCACAGGCCAGGTGGAGCGATGATTTGCGCAAGAAGGCTAGCAGGAGCTAGATGCCAGATTCTTTGCGAGGGTAGTACCGCCCTGGTCGAGCCAGCTCGTTCCTGCTGAAATCAGCGTGGCTCTACTACCTCTAAACTTATCCTATCCAGATGACTATATATCACTTAATCCAACCCATCACTTATATCTCAGTACATTCTGTTCGGTACTTGACGTAATAGTAACAGGTTACAAGTGTGAAATGATACGGTGATCGTAAATCATCTACTAAATATGTGACGACATGCCGCGCGGCCGTGCTACTGTTGAAGTTATTACCTTATTTAATTAGATTACGCGGTATAAAATGATTAATATTATAATTTAAACTTGTTTGAAACAACTAATCTATGGGAGTGTATGTTGAAATGTACTATAACATGGTGTGTCAACTTTCAAATAATTATAATGAAGTTTTATTTTACGCGTGTCTGATTGTAATATAAGTACAAAATAACTGTAGTCATTAAGACATTAAATTAGTAGTAGTCACCAAATTATGCAAACATGATCTAGCCTCCTCGCCTCAAAATTATTCAGAAGTTTTATATAACCTTTATAAAGCACCACCAACTTAAAAACTTATAATAATTCAATCATAACTCTTAACCAAGATATCCTCAGAGAAACACGATTCTAAAGTCTATACCCCAAAGAAGGGATACAGAAGATAGTTTTGTTCATTAAAACATTTTTCACGTAGTTCAAATAGGTCTAATAAAAAATTAAACTTTTAAGATCAGTGGTAACTTACCTGAATGCTTAAGTACATACTTAGTACAAGTTGCAAGCTCTTAGTGAATGGAAAAACAGCCACTGAATTCTAATTTACTCAATCAATTATTTATAGTATAACCAAGATGTTTACCCATTTCCTTTTGCATAATGTACTAAGATAATCAGGCCACTCCCTTGCAAATGACTTGTCTAACTAGACTCGAAAGCAATCATCTAAGTTCGTGAGAATTACATTCAAGTATGTATTCTTTGTAAATTACTTAGAAAGGCCACTTAGAAACTATTTTTGGTTCATTTATTTAAATCGAAATAAGCCTTTATTGCCTAGTAGTACATAAAAATTACTGACATCACAAAAAATCTTTGGTTTAATTTATTTTGGTAAACGTGTAATTATTGGTCTGATAAAAAGAAAATCTTTTTGAATTAAGAACCTAATTGCAGATGTTGAAGAATATATTTGTCATCAGGATTTTAAGGCGTCAAAAAGTAACCGTTATTTTAATACGAATGAACGTTTATTGAATGAACGCACGAACGGCTTAAAGTATTTTTAATAACTTTTTACTGTACAAACACAACTAATATACATAGAAGTAAAATACATAATCCTCTGTACAGTAAATAAAAATTTCAACGTGTATAATACTGTCATAAAAACATTCTGCTTAAATAGTTTAAATTTATTAGATATTTAGATACAAACAAATGTTACACGTCTCTAAAACGTGTTTGTAACTATTAAAAAATAGTGACCTATAAAAATGTAAACTTGATCTCTTGATAAAAAAAGCCTGTTACTCTAATTTTATTAACATTATTAAACTAAAAAAACTAGTTATTTCAATTACTTCTAACATCGTATGTGTAAAACTGTCTTTATACAAAAAAAGGGAAATTCCAAGACGGCAATACGAGTGTTTTAAATTTGTGTTACAAATCTTTATTCCCAAGGTGTAAGCGGTCAGTACATCGCGTGAGTAGAGAAGAAAACGACAAATTACTTGTCGCAGGTGGGAAGTGACACCACTCCCTACACCTCATATAACATTTTAATTTATTTTACGTGTTCACTGAATCATTGGTCTGACTACGAAGCAATCTCGGAGCAGTAAATTGTTGTTTTACTGCACATAAACGCAGTTAAACTTCCTGAATAGTTCTAACCATTTGAATATGTTGTAAATCTTGCAACTGATTCACTAATGCAAAATTAGTGCGTTAATGATAGAAACTTATATTAATCATCATTTTTGGCAAGTCTACGTCTACTAAGTTTTCGTAGCATGCATGCTGCATTGAAATTATATCATTACCTGAGCACGTAGTTAACAGCATTTGATATTTTTTACGTAGGATGATTGCGTTCGCAAGGAGAGTTAGTCAGTCAAGGAGGATCAGGTAATAAGTCATCATCACACATCATCTTAAAAGCCTTTAACAGTCCACTGCTACCCTTTCCTTAGAAAGAAGGATTTGGCCTTACATGCCACATTGGCTAAATGGTTTGGTATAGGGTTTCTTTCAAGATATCTTTCTCTTTGGTGTGTTGTTATCATACGTAGTTATATAGGATGTTATGGCACTCCGTATTTTTAATCCACCATCACACGGTAGAAAGTTAGCCATTAAAGAAAAAGCTGAAGACAAACTAAAGAATGAAGGAGAGAAGGAGACGAGGAGGTACTCCTGTATCTTATGCTTAATAAGAAGGGGATGACAAGTGATCAAGGAGCATTTTCCTCCCCTCAAGAATGAGAACCCAGTGCACTAACCACAAACAAATTAGGGAAATGGGTAATTAGTTGATGGTAATGATTTTTATAATAATTACGTATATTGTGTGTAAAGAAAAGAACCTAATTACGCGGTAGGCATGTAATAAATTTAAAAATTAGTTGTCTGCAATATGGGTAAACTTTTCCTTTATGTGTTTAAGATTAAGTTACGTAATACAGTTAGAATAGGATTGAGTAGTTGAGAATAGGGTTATTTAATATGCATTATCTATCCGTTCGGAGAAAAAGGGCTTGAGTGCATGGATTTACAAAATTATTTCTCAATGCCATTTTGACAGTATAAAATTAACAGTTCATTAATTGTCGTAGAAATAAGTAGAATACTGGTAATGTACAAAAATCATAGAGTATTATATAAGTTATATCTAAACATATCACACAATATTCTAATAAAAGCTAACAGGAATACTACATATTATGAACTGGTTTAAAGTTTAAATCCACACTATAACAATACCATTACACAAATTGGCCATTAATCAGTCGTTATTATGTGTGATATGTCGGCGGTATAATCCACTGAGCTGCGCCGGCGCAGGCCCCGCCCTTTGACACGACCGTTCTCAGAAATTACACCTTAATGTTAGCTACGTATTAAGAATTTCTACTATTATCTTTAATCTTTTGAAATACCGCTACGTATTTGCCTGTGTTACTTTCTGTGATCAAGTTTTGATAATATTTGTATTTGTTGCTTTCAGTAAAATAAGTTAATTCTTGGAATAACTCCATCTGCAGTAACAACACTTCCAACATTCTTATGTATGTGAGGAGATTGACATCTAACAACGTAGCAACTCCTGTTTAATAGCTTTAAGGTAAAGATATCGAGATGGATATAGATGTAGTTTTTATACTTATGCATAAACAAATTTATTAGTCATCACCATCTTCTTCTTATTCCTTGATCAGTGATGCCAATCAACCTCAAAGTAGACTAAATAGATAGATGTAGTTTTTTTTCTATTCTAAGAAGGAATAAAACGCATGATCTACCAGCCACCTTTGTAAATGTAACTTTATTTACACTGTGTATTAGGTTCAAATTCCAATGAAAGATATTGAAGGTGGACTGCCCTGGCTAACTAAACCTGTATGCCGTGTAAACGTCTAACACCATAACGTATTCAAATGAAGCTATAATCACGCGCAGACATTAGCTAAGACTAAGATAGGAAAATATTTATGGAGAAGCTTTGCTGGCGTGTTTATAACTAACTTAAAAGATTTAAATTATATACATAATTTGAATATATATATGTAGGCACATTACAGGCGTTGACTTAAAACTTTCTAAAAAGGTCAATGTTTGGTCAAATATTTTGAATTTCGTGGCTTGTTTTCGAATGTTTTTACAGGAGTCAGAACAAAAATAATAAACAAATATTTCGGACTTCTAACGCACAACGCCATCCAGTCCCAAGCTTAGTAAAACATATGTTATGGGTACTATACCACTGATATAAATACATATATACTTTTTTTGTTAATATATACATATTATACATTGAAAACACCCAAACTCCGAAACAAACATTTAGTCCGACCCGTGAATCGAACCCGAGACCTCAAGCACATCAGTCGCATACAATACGACTGCGCCGCCGAGGCAGTTAAACAAAAAAAATATTCATTTAACCAACAGGGTAACTGAAGTTTCTCCAACGTTGATAGTCACTTTACGAACCCTAAGGTAGCGTGACGTTACACAATCTGAATTTTTTTTAATAAATAATCTATTCAATACATTTTTTAAACCATAATTCCAGAGGTTAACGCATTTAAATCAATAATCTATAACAAAAAACTTCTCCTACAATATACCAAAAAAGGTACCTTAATAATAATTAAATACGCTGAAATATTAATAGAAGACCATGCATAAATCATTCTAAAGAAACTCCAAATTTTATTCATGAAAACTATATATATATATNCTATAACTATAATTTCTTTTAGGTGCACCTACCTCACTTTATCTCTACATCGCTCAATCGGTCGACTGGCAGAGAATGCCTAAGGCATTAAGTCCGCCGATGCATGTAATTGTGCATAAAGTAATAAATAAATGAAATAATACAAATATTACACAATGCAAACTATGCGTTATCAACTCGGCCGGATCGATGCCTTATGAGCATAATGACCTAGTCAGTTAATCGACCACCTGAAATTCACACCTCTTGGGGTCAGATAAAGCCTTAACCGTTACGTATTTACCAGGAAAAAGACGATGTAGACTAAGACTGTTTATATCAACTAATTCAACTCTCAAAGGCTTAGATTTTGATCCTAAAGACGTAGACTATAACTCTTACAGAATTAAACTTAATATCGCCAGAATATTTTGAATAAATGTAACGATGACTAAAAATTTAAAAGTACTTACTTACTTAAATATTTACTTGGCTCATTATGACTCATTACTAGTTTCATTATGAAACTGCTAAGAAGTAAAATTTGATTTCCTGATTGTTAAGGTAGGCAAGCTTCATTGTCCACTATTTTTAAAACTATATTTCTTGTATTTCTAAGAAACGAGCTAATAGGTGTACATATGTATTATTAATGTATATAGCATTAAATATATGCATATACTTTTTGTAGTAGTTAGTATCTACATTTTAATTTTTGTACGGCTTTGTTGTCTCCTAACACAAATGTTTGCCTAAAAAAAGGCTCCAATTACAAATAGTGTATCGTCAAACATCAAGTGCTAACTAGGATAACTAGGAGCCTAAGAGTGATGATAAGAGTAATATTGCTATATAGATAGATTTGTATGCCGAAGACGATGAATGTGGTGACAGCGTATTTAATAAAACAATTTAATGCAGCACTATGTATGTGGATTGCAACTAAATTAACCAGTAATTACATTCAGAACGCGGCGCTTGCGCAGCTTGACAGCAGGATATGCGCTGCAATTACTACATTATGCTACCTTTTAACTGCCTGCTTAATATTTACATACGTAATAATTGTAGGTATGTATAAAGTTAATACCGAAAATAACGTCATGCAGGTTAAATTAAGGTTTGTAATTTTGGGAACCAAAATTTTTAAAAGTAAACTGTTTTCATTGTTCATGTGCTTATTCACTTGCTTACACATTAAGTTAGAATAATTAGAATTATTGGTTTAGATAATGCTTATTTCTTTTCTCATATAAAATATTTTTTTATTGATTTCTCTTTTAAGAAAACTCCTGCATTAATCAAACATACTTAAAACGGACACAAAGGATACCTGACTCCGAAAAACAATTTATTTATCATACAAAATGTTGTTACATATGGGGTTTGCACTTAAAACAATCGGTGACAGCTTAAACCTCTATGCCATCCGTGCAGTATTTACAGAGTAGGACCTTAATGTAGCTGTTACGTTGACTAGAGAGTGGATCAGTGCGAAAGGCTGGTATATGTACTAGTTAGACATGTATGCTCTGTGTTATTCTGTGAATGTCAGCATAAATGATTTTCTTTCTTTTTTTTCTATATGGCAAACTACCACGTTCTCCAGACCCCAGAGATAGACACACAAGAGACTAAATACTTTGATTTAACATGATACAACTTTCCTCTTGCGTTTTATTGTGACTGAAGGATTAGTAATATTTTCAGTTCTTCTTTTCTACTGAGCACTTTGTTCCAGTTTTTAATAAATACATGATAATGTAGTTTTAATTTGTATTATGAGTGTTATACAAACCTAACGTATATCTACTGCTTCCGTAACATTAAAATATTTTGTATCTCTTGGGAATCTGAATAATCGATTGATTAGCTAAGGCGTGAAAGCATAATGATCAAGTGGACAAACTCACATTTAAATAAATAATTTTAATTAAGAGATAGAAGTCGCTCTCTTATTTCGTTGTTAT
This sequence comes from Hyphantria cunea, assembly GCA_003709505.1. Lineage (NCBI taxonomy): Eukaryota > Metazoa > Arthropoda > Insecta > Lepidoptera > Erebidae > Hyphantria > Hyphantria cunea. Next base: position 547,423 of record PKRV01000335.1, read on the forward strand.
GTAATTATATTATGGTATATATTACTCTTTAATGGTTTAATTCGGTGTTTGTTTTAGAATTTCTTTTCTCAGAAATCATCTTTTATTAAAGAATTTTAGCCTTATTTTCCACTGAAATATACAATTTTAATAACACTATGATGTCGTACAGTTATTGGAAGGTGCTGCAAAATGTGTTTGAGATAACCTATTCTGCGAAAGAAAAATTAGGCATAGATACATTTGGTTTCCGTAACCATCATACATCATGATTCTTTAAAGATAGAATCGTAGTGTCTGATGTTATAACATCTATTTAAAAACGATCTTGGCACTTATACTGAAGTAGATATTATTGGAGTTAGATGAAGTTTTATTTTATATTTCCGTAGCGATTTAAGACCAAATTAAGCAATCATATACCATTACGTATAAGGTACGAAATCATAAACAGGTGTCTAGTTATGAATATAAGCCTTAAAGTATAAGCAAAGTACTCTTTATATTCTCGCATGTTTAGTAACAGATCCTTCCTGTGATAAAAGTCTTAGCGAACACTTGTATTAGATGATAGAACAGGTGCGCGGTGTAATCAGTGCAAGGAATGCAAGCGCAGGTGACAGGACGAACGTGTTCTTACACTTCTCTATGTTACTCTATAGTCTGTACTTTGCCCGCAGCATTAGACCGCTCAAATCACGTACATTAACCGCAGGACTATGACCGACCATAGTATTAAGAAACTATTAGATGTGATAAATAATTGTCATTAAGTACAATATTACACATAGTGTTAATTTTCAACTAGAACGATTGTGATCTTTAGTACAGTACACATAAAATGCTTACTGCTCATCGTAACTCAAAGATTTCTGCAAGAAATATACACATTTACCGACTTTTTGTAAGGCTGCCTAAGATATACCAGATCTCTGTTCTCAATTGAAAAAATGTTTTTATAACTTTTAATACAAATTAAGTAGAGCTATAAAATCTTATTTCTTAATTACTGTACATGGCAGACGCAAGAACAAAGTATATATCACTGTAATTCTGGTAACAAATGGGACTAAATAAATTGCCCGAAATATAACACCCGCCGCTTCTGGAATATACTGAGTCTATGATCAGTATAATAGCGTAATACTAGACGAGTGCACATAAGGCATGGTAAGTAACAAGATTAAAAAGCACCGCGACAGCTGCCACCTGGCGTTAGAACGGCGTTAGTACAGCCTAAAGGCTTCGCGACTAATCACATTAGAGTATTAGCTATTTGATATGCATCGTCGAGACGAATGAACTTGTATGAACTCTGGGCGTCTTTGCACGCCCATGATTCCAGTTAAAAAACATCAAATTAACACAAATGTATTTATAATATTCCATGTAATGACGGATTAATAATACTGAGTGTCGTCACGCTCATCGCCCCTATTCAACCTCTAGGTGTTCCTCTTTATTAGTTTTAAAACAAAGTTCGCGACAGCATTATGTATATGTTTAAGGTTGGCTCACTATAACCTTTTTATGGTAAACTTTTAAACATCCCGCAAGCGCGGGTCATCTAGTGGAATAATGAAGGTCCATGTATGTTGTATTTTTACCGACTGGGGTGACTTGTATCTACTTGGTTCCTCATTGAATGATTTCATTGCTATGGACACCCATAGTGCTCAGTGCTCACTTAACCGGATTAACGACTCACTAACATGCTTTCACCATGAGTATGTTGAAAAAGTGACGCATATGTTTCAAAGGTTATTATTTAGATATTATAATACCCATGCAACGCCGTCTGTGAAGCTTTTCAATCCGCTCTAGTTTTTTTTGTATTTGGCAGGGCAACAAATACATACACTGCCTGATAGAAAGTATAGCAGAATCAAAGAGAGATAATGCAACTATGCAAGATGGTGACCCACACTATGGCAGCCATGCTTCTGCATCACTGTATACTATATAGTATGGAAAAAGTAAACAGTAAAAAGACAAGGTTAAATTCGTATTTAAAATTATTTTTTAAGACATAATAATCACCATCGTGTCTAATTATGAATTAAACGAATAACATTTTCCAGGATCAATTTCCTTACCTGTTGAGTCGAGGGTCGCAACTATACATATCTGTATATGTATGTATATATACTGACATATTCAATTAAAATTCAGTCAAAACCAAATGGGTTTCACATTTTATTTTCTATACTAAATAAATACTTTTATTTCTAAACTAGAGACAAAATATGAGTAAATTTATTGGTGTAAATCTGGATATGATATAGACTATGCATCCATGGTGTATATTTTAAATTCGCCAAGACAATAGCTTAAAATTAAACCTCCGTAAAATATTTTAAAAAATAAGCAACATAATTAATTAGATTTCCTTTCACTTAAAGTAAAGTCGTTATAAAACCACCCACGAACTTTGTACTAACAAATTATAACCATTATTATCGTATCTCTTACATGAATAATTAAACACAGAACAGGCACTAAATCATATAAGACAAAAATATACTCCGTTATCTTGTTGTTGAATAGATAAGAAAATACTCGCACAGCACCTGCCGTCTAGTAATTACGGAATAGAATCTCTAACACGATTCTAATAGGAAATGTGCCGCTCGGCCTCGCCGACCACCTGCTGCACTTCTCCAATCACAGTCATATACCGTTCATTAAATAACGAGTGTATATATCTAATAAAATAACACTTACTCGCACACAAGTGTCGGTTTTAATTTCGGAATGTATTGAATGATCAATTCTTCTAAATAAGTCATCGGACACTTTGGTTCGGGTTCGACACTTTCAATTTTATATACTTATTGGTATATATCTGAATTAAAATTCATGGTAACATATTGTTATCGATAAGTATTTGAGAATATTATTTTTCAAGAATACGAGCAGTATAAATGGAGTTTGTGTTTAATAGTGATAATGTCAAAACTAACAAACAATAAACGAATAACACAATACTAATTGTAAAAATCTATTTAATATACTACAATTTTTAATTTTGTTCGTTAATTTGTGATATTTTTGTATCAATAAACTTATCTAAGGATTGTAATGACCTGTACAAATTTAAACCAATGCACCAAAGCAAAATAGAGGTACTTATGTACATGCGAAATAGGTTTTAGCAACAAATTATAACTACGCAATATTAAAATTAAAACCTACCTGTTATGAACAGCATTAGATTAATTTGCAATAACATTCTTAACTTCAGTTCCATGTCTAGTTACAACTTATTATTAATTTGTTTCCCAAGGTCCGGAAAACAAAAAAATATTATCTTTTACGAGTCCAATGAACTAAGTTATATTCATTTCTTTTAAAGTATCTTAATTTCAAAGTTAATAAATAAATAGTTATAATAAATAGTTGTGTCAGGAAACGCTGGTAATTTACTTCTAATGGGGTACAGGAAATCCTTGACGATGTTATTGCGCTACAAAAACCATGTTAAATTAGTACGTAGTGATTAGGTACTTAAAATGGCTGTACAGTGAGCAGGTGTGCTCATTAGATGTAGAAAATCTGCAAAGTGCGCCACCTGCTGGTAGGAAAATGACAATTTCCTCAGATATTGCGCGCCGTCCTCCTAGCGCCATTACACCGCAATTTGCCGCTAGCGTTTTAATTGTACATTTTAAAAAATGCATGCAGCAAATAATATAGGCTATTAAATAGAAGATAATTCAATGGGGCTTGATTATTATAATGTACATTTTCTTTTTATGGCTTACTACCTAGTCGAGTATTGTATAATCATAGCATGGTCAATAACCTTCAATCGTCGACTGCTAGACATAGGCCTCTCTTTAGAAAAGAGGATTTAGCCAATTAGACCATTCTGGTCCGACGGAAAGGTAAAGATCCTATGTCAAGTGTTGTTGATGTCCAGTTTGTATTTTTTTTCTCTTAACCGTCTCTTATATATTAAAAAACTTACGCCCCGTTGTGTTGTTGATGTTGTATAGGTACAACTAGAACCGCAGAAAAACTTTGTGGTGTGAAACTAATCTAAAATCAAAGTAGCCTTAATTACTCCTTGTATCATCAGTTATCTGTCAGTTCCTTCAAATTCGGTCCAGCTATTCCAGAGATTATACTCCAGATAGACAGAACAAAAGTTTTAAAAATAGTTTTTTTTTGTTTTTAGTTCCGTTATGCATTTAGTGACGACTTAAACTATACTAATGAACGTGTTCTGATAACACGCGCTTCATGTACTTCGTCTGATATAGTCTTTATATAACAATAATCAGATAAAATACAAAAGATTATGAAATTTTAGTAACACATACACACTAAACCCATGACAAACATCTTTCACCCAATGTAGGTATAGTAAGACAATTCTAGCGCGAGCTGTGCCGCGAGTAAAATAGAATCGAAATGATGTGTCAGTAAAAATTTTTTGCGAAAAAATTGTTCATGCAAAAACCAATTTTATTTACTGTCAACTGTTATTAATTACGGAAGTTATAGACGCGAAAAAAAATAAGTTGTTAAAATGAAATTACATATTTAAAACTTATCAAAATGTTCGCAGGTGTTTCCTGTAAGTGGCCAATAAACTTTAAATTCAGGTATTTCGTGTACATTACATGTTTGCTTTATATTTTACCCATTTCAACAAAGAATATGGCTACAGAGTGTTTCAATATTCAGTTTATATATTACCTAAGTGCATATTTTGTGTGGTAATGAGTGGGATAGTGGGACATTCTCAGTTACTTTAAGTGAATTTAACAACACAATTAACAGTTAAAATTAACAGAAAAGTTACAAGTTACATGTAGAAAATATTTTAGTGAAATTATTTTTGATAAAAGTGGTTCAGTGGTCAAACACTTAATTCTTTCTCTATATAGAAAGATCTTTTAAGAATTATTTTTCTTCATGTCGTAGAAAATAATGGAATGATTTGAAATTAAAGCGTTGTAGTTATGAAAGACTCACGTTTGAAGTTCGTGAAGTATTTTTTTCCTTTTCAATACCTTTTAAAGTTTTTGTTTTTCATTACTTCGACTTAAGGTAAAATTATTAGTGGAAGCTTGGAGAAAAAATTACACTTTTCAAAGTATTAACGGCACACCGATGAAGCCACGGGCAGCAACTTGGGTATTGAAAAATGGTACAAAAACTTAAATCGCCCTGTATAGCTGTTGAGATGGGCCACCTGAGCATACGGTGCGGTTCCCACAACGCCTCAGCGTCAATATTGACAAAGATTAAATCAATTCTCTGGATGTGCGCTATCATAAGTCACCAACCTCGTGTAAGATTAAGATTAAAGCTCACGGTACACGGTACTGCAAGGTTAAAGGTTCATATAAATCCCATTTGATAGTAAAATAATATTAAAAACATTGAATAAAGACTTTTATTATATCTCTCTCTTTAGTTCAGTTGCTTGAGTTAATCGTGTTTACTGTGTTCGAGTGTATTTTAAGTTTATAGTCTTGTGCAAAATATATTTTACTACCCACTATTGTTTTATATAAAACGCTCATTTGATTTATTTGTTAACATTTTTGTATGTTTTCTCAGTAAGTGAATTTTGTAAATTCTCTTGAGAAATAATGTTTCTTTAACCGTAATATCAATTTGCCATCCGATTTTAACTTAGGTAGAAGATTTATGATTTTAAAGAAGTAGCAAAAGTTCAGTCTAAATATTCCAAAAAGTCAAAAAATACCTATCTATTATAACTTTAACCCGGTAGACCAATAACAAAGAGCGTTCTCTTTTTTAACGGCAAAGAACTTGCGACGCCTCTGGTGATGCGGGTGTTCATAAGCGGGGGTAATCGCTTACCATCAAGTGATACGTCTGCTCGTTTGCTGCCTATTTCGTAAAAAAAATCTAAAATACCCTCCTTATCTTACGTTATATGGAAACAAAAGAAATATGCCACCGAGTATATTACTTGACCAAGCAAAAATACAATCTAATAAACAACAAATAGTTTCTAATGATTGCTTTAACTCATACAGCTTTATTACTAAAGATAAAATCTAATACCTAAGAGGTACAGCAAATAAAACATTCTTACCTCGGGACATCTAATGTTATTTGCTAAAGGAATCAAATAAAGCAATAAATAGCGCTGACAATGTTTGCAAATATCTTAACGTAATGACGATATCGTCGCTAAACTTCGGAGAGGAGCTTCAGGCACGAATACAAACATTTGTATAAAGGAAAATATCCACTATACTTTGTCTTCAAACAGACACGGTACAAAATAAATATTTGAGATAATTTTATTTGTAAATAATGACGCTAAACCATTTTCGCCAATCGTTAAAAGGTCCCTTTTTGAAATCGTTTATTTTTATCGAGTGGAATCTTTGTTTCGCCTAACATTTAGAAAAAAAGGTCCAATTTTAAAACGTGCACGTGTTGCTTAAAACTGAGGTAATAATTATATGATTTGCCACCATTTACTGAATTCGCCGAACATCATTTAGAAAAAGAATGGAGTTACGCCCTATGAATGGACATAAGTGTTTTAATGGGCGCTAAGAAATATTGCGTAAATCAACGACTTTAAATCATATTTTAGATGAATGCGGGCTGATATTGAAAAGGCGCAGCGACGATGAATACCTAATTGCATGTCTATTTTCATACAATCCGTCTAATGTTTTTTGACAATGGTTTAAAAACACGTACAAGGTACAAACTAGCACCAACTAGATGTGTGTAAATAATTTAAAAGACTTGTAAGGTAAAAAATTGGTAAGTTCATTGTCATAGTCATCATTGACATAGTCATTGTAATTAATTGGATTTCAATTCTCGGTTTTACACGACTGTCGTTTTGAAGATTGCTAGTTTTTATTGTTTAGTTGTAAAAGCACATGAATACATTTAAAAGAAAAGTAAGTAGTTAAAATTAAAAATATTAACAATCAGGGCACATTTTTACATAATTGGATAAATTGATTGAAAATTGGCTTGCGCAGATAAACCCAAGAAATTGACTTAAAAATGTTTGTAGTGCGACCAATGTTTTTCAGTTGTTAAACTATTTTTTAATGTCTTTTTTAATTTGAATTAATAGGGCGAGTATCTCTCGTAGCAGTGAGTTTTCTGAACAGAGTGCGATTCCTGGAACCGAAGCAGTAAGTCCTTTAATATCTTGATAAAAGCTGCCCACTGGTTCCAAAACTAAGCAGGAATCGATTTAGATACGGGAATTGAACAGTACATAAGTATTTCTAATATCATAAATGCGAAAGTTTGTGAGGATGAAACACATGAACAGATTTATATGAAACTTTCATGTTCTCCTAGCTGATTACGGCGACGACGGAGACGCCGGCCACATAGTGCACAAGTGTGTGAGCAAACAAAGGTGCACTCTCTGTTCCCTCTCTCTCCTAATCCGATGGGATGGTTAACCGACACGACCGGGATCAGGCGCAGGACTGACAGCTTTACGTGCTTTACATAAGTATAAATTAAACACCTGAAAACACAAAGGCTACTATTTACTGCGATAATTGGATATACATGGAAAAGATAGTCCTTTATATATGTGTTCTATAGTCAAAGTTCTACTAATTGAGATACACATATACGACCTTTGTATCTAATCGTTGCTGTCATGTAGACCTACCGATTGCGGATGCACATCTAGTGTATCAAAACTTATAAAGGTAAGATTGGCATCAAATTCCATCCATTAAGCAACGAACAACGTAACACCTGGTCTGATTGAAGGCAGTTCCTTATTTGGCGAAGTATGTATAACGCGCAGCATGTCCAACACAGGCTTCCTTCCTACATCCGCTTTCCTGATTGTTTGGATTTTAAATAATACAAGACATGCTCAAAGATAACTTATATAAAGTAAAAATTTAACATATCTCATGTTTGGGCATCTGATACTTACCTAATTACGCTGAACCTATCATCATGGTATCGTGGTTAACTACTTTTAAATATTTTTTCTGAATAGTATATTATGATACATATGTATCATTTCAATTGAGAATAGTCTCAAACACATGAAATAATCATATTAACAGTAAATTTATTGGCTTAGATGGAACTTGAATCCGTTACCTTTGGCTCAGCTGTCAGTATCACCGACTACCATATGAGCAGTCTTTTAATCTAATAATACGATTTATATGCTGCACTACATATAGACTGCACGGTTGGCGTAGTGGTTCAAGCGGTCACCACGCCGCTTTCTACTGCGCTTACTTTTGTGGCTTCAAACCCGACATAGGACAACACTTGGCATTATCCGCAAATTGTTGTTCTGAGTCTAGGTGTTCTTTGTGTCCGTTTCATCTATGTTTGTAAACTCCCCGCGACACAGGATAAATTCCTAACGTAACTCCCACGTTAGGAATTTCTTTGTTTTCTTCTTACTTGTCTTTTTAAAGAAAAAAATAATGATAATATTTCTTTATTAAAAGGAATAAGAAAAAATAATATCATAAATTAGCAACTACATTTGCATTATAAAATGTGAGAAAATATATACAGAAGATAGAATAACACCCGTTTTTCATGCAATATCGTTGATGTCTAATGGCTCCGATTATCTTAATACCATGCAAGAAGCCCTAGTTAGCTACAATAAGACACAGGTAATTACAAATAAAGTATTGTTTACTACATATATACACAATTATAATTGTTTTATGTAACAGTCTTATTTCTTTTTACATTAATGCTTTTAAAAGAAATTCACAATTGAAGAAACTTGAGCGTCACCAAAATGTCTGCATAAAGTTTACATTTGGTTTGCGTAAATATGAGCACATCTCTTATTTTCGTGTTAAGCTCAAATGGTTATACGCCTCCGCCGGAATGTTCATATTCTTTCCATACTATACAGTACTCTGTTCCTTCCACATGCGGCGTGCTATCTTAAACTACGTTTTGAATTCCTTGACAATTCACATTGCAGGCTTCTGAGATCGTCGGAGAATCTAAAGTTGAAGATGCCCCTGCATACTACAAAATTTACTGACAAGTCGTTCTCGGTGCAAGCCGTTAGATTGTGGAATAATTTACCTGAGACAATAAGAAAGGCTAAACGTCTGCAAACCTTTAGAAAAATGTCACTAATTACTACCTGACCATCTGAAGTGTTCTAACACAGGAATGCCCACTTATTGTGGTTAATGTGTCGTCATGGATTTTAAGCAATATGTGTTTTTTGTGGTAATTATGCTAATATTTGTGTATGGATTTATATGTATTCGTATGTATATAATGTATGTATATATTATACGTAGCATATTATAGTGTAAGTATGTATATGTAGGTGGATTTATATGTTATTCATAGTTTAAATCTTTTGAAGTACACCGCTGACTACCCAAAAGATAATTTTGTGATATCCGTACAAAGCGTGTCTGGAAGAGATCACCGTGAGCGATAAGACTGCCTATTGTCATACCTGATGTTGATCTCCGTATGTTTCTCTGTAAATTTTTTTACTATAGTGGTGTGCAATAAAATTTAAACAAGCAACAACAACAATCCATAATGTCCCACTGCTGGGCTCGGGTCTCCTCTCAGGAGAGGGTTAAGGCCATACGTTCCCACGCTGGCCAAGTGCGGGTTGGGGACTGGCAAGAATACGTTGTGGCTACGTAAATCTTGTCGTTGGATGTTTTTAAGCCGCCCGAAGGCCTCCAACTAAGCTTCACGACTGTTATCGTATGATAACAACCGGGACCGACTGCTTAACGTGACCTCCGAATCACGGAGACGCTCATGGTAACATGCCACCAGCGGTCACCCATCCTGGTACTGACCGCGCCATCGTTGCTTACCCTCGATGATTGTTTCTAATCACCGAGTGCAACTGGGCTATGAGCGCCTTCAATAAAATTTAATAAATAAACAAAAATAAATTTAATTTTGTGGTTACATTGGGGCGTAGTAGTAAACTCCACTGATTAAGTTTTATAACTTACATTAAATCTTATATAGAAACTACTGTCATAACTCAAATTGATAAAAATAATATTTTAAGTGTACAGAATGTTAGTAAATTAAAAATATTCATGCACTTTATAGAAGGCATGCTAAGTAACGGCCTTATTTCACAGTCAACAATCCACATCATATCTAATAAATAACTCGATAATATTTTTTAATACTTTTTAAATTAATTTCAAGTAACAATTTACTTTAGTTACATTTTCCTAAAGTAGACTCTGAAAAACTTTTTTTTTATGAAAATAAGAATTTTCATATGAAGTTTGAAATATTTTTTTATTCGCATGGTTATTAAAATCTTTATATATTTATACAGGAAACTATAGAATGTTATTTAAAAGGTAAAACCTTACACAACATAATAAATAAATGTCGTCAGTTTTGTCGTGTCACTTTTTCTGGAATATATTATACAGATACAAGGAAAAAACATGGCACATTACACACAAGTTTGTATTTGTACATAATTCCAATTAAAGGAAAACTTGATCATATCAATTTATTAATTATAATTATGACATGATTGGGTTAGCAAATAATTAATGAATATTTAACTGGGCTAATTAACGCCTACCATTTCCATGTCATTCCAAAGTTGAGATACTAGTTTAAAATTTAGAAAGTGTATGCTTATCATTTGGAAAAAATACATTAATAGTAGTCATAGTTAAGTTAATTCGCAATAACTTATCGTAATAAAAACTACATGGAAATAAAAACACGCTGCCAGATCTTGCCAATGTGTTTTTTTTTATTTAGAGCCCTCCTTTATTTCATAGACACAATAGAGCAAGACTGACCACGTGCGCTCTACACCCGCAAAAAAAGGTTGTTTTAAATAAACTTTGTTATTGAAGTTAGTTAACATTGAAAAGTAATCTTTCCCAACAACATAATAATCAAGCTAATTATACTATGTAATTTTATAAACTGTTATGAGAAATATGCATAATTACTACTATAACTTATTATTTAACTCACAAAACTTATGCATTCATGCACATTTGAACAAAATGGATCTACATATATATGATAAATGACTTGTATTATTCAGTTATGCGAAGACAAATTATTAATGAATAATTGAATGAATTAGTTTTTGTACCACGAGCAGTATAACTTGTTTGAAAAGCCGAGAAATAGGACGCGAACTAGTCCCACTGTACAACAAATACTAGATGTATTCATTGTGTTAAATAGAAATACAGGAATTTATTTATTGTTCGCAATTTCTATTTACCATAATATTGTCATTGTTTTTCCTTTACCTCAGTCACGTCATTTAATTTAACTTTTTATATCGTTAAGTAAAACCACAAAGTAATGATACTTATTTAGTAAACAAAGAATAATATTGTGAACAATAAGCTATACCTACAAATGTTTATTGCGACCCCACAATATTCACTTACCTTTTTTATCTAATTTTGTACACTGAGATAAAAATACCACAAGAACCAAAAACAACAATTTCAATTAAATTATAATACGCAAAATGATAAGTTAGTATGACTTTTTACTGTGGTTTTTTATTCGTCTTACGAATTCTACAATTGACAGAACCTTCAAGGTTCAATGTGTTTAATCCAACCCATAGGTAATACTTGTACTCCATTCAAGATCAAACTTGGGTTATAGAGTTGTTCGACTCTGGGCAGAGTTATTACTTTGTTGGTGGGTACCAAGAAAATAATAATAACTATGGTAACCTTCAAATATTCATCATCATCAGCCTATCTCAGTCCATAGCTGGGTATAAGCCCTTCCAATTGCACGCCATTTGCTCAAATCCAGCTCCTATCACCTATCTACCGTAAATCATCACTCCACCTAGCCTACGGATGTCACTAAATATGCCTGGATACGGTCTCCACTTAAGAAACCTTAAAAAATTATCCCCTCGATTATCGATTAAAATAAATATTCACATCGCATTTGTTGCGTTTTAATTTTTTGTGTATTAGTATCATTATTTACAATTACTTATAACAATGTATGTACATTGTGCTTGTCAAGTATCTATATTAATATTATAAAGAGATGAAGTTTCTAAATTTGTTTGTATGGTTCTAAGAGGTAATCTTCGGAAGTACTGATCCGATCCTGAAAATTCTTTCATGAACAGACAGAGTAACATAGGCCACATTATATTATGACTGAACAAAAAATTCAGTTAAAAATAATAGTATTTGTAAATCAAGTCAAAGAAAAGCGGGTGGATAACGCCCAACGGAGTGGATACGAGTCGGCTAGTTATATACGGAATATTTTGTAAAACTATTTTAATATTTAAATTATTATAGATTATTTAGATACAACCATTACATATAGATAATACCTTATTTTGCGCGTGTAGTTTATTAAGTTTCATTTTGTAACATGGTAAACATTTATTATTATTTTAATTATTTAAATCACTTTTTATCTTCACATGAACTTCTCGATAAATGAATCCTTACTTTTATTTTAAACACGCCACATGCAACAACGCAGTATTAATCTAATGTAAGTTAATTATTTAAAAATCACTTTGTCTCAAAAAATGTTTTTTACTTACAATTATGTTCTTTTCAAATTGTTAAATCAAACGTCTAAAGTGAAACAAAAACTGTATGAAAATGATTTAAAAAGTGTGATTCGATATTTGTGATTTTACACACGTCTCCACATAACGTAACGTTTTGACGTCAAACAAAGATAAACGAATTTGAGTTTGCAGTCCACACCATGTTTTTTGAGTACGTTATCATCTAATTTGCGTTGATATGATAAGTGCAGTGATTTAACACTTTTAACTACTACCATCTTTTTACCGACTACGGCGAAACCAAAAGAAGAAGTAGGTACCTAATAGCGGCGGTCTATATATGTTTGTATGTTCTACTGTGGCGGATAAACTACTGAAGAGATTTTAATGAATGAGGTGTCAAAAGATTCGTAATAATGATGATAGTAAGAGTCTATTCTGCCCATGAACACATGTGAATCAAGAGTTCCAAGTGTGCCTCAGAATTTGCAGTTGGGCATCCGGTAACCGACAAAGAACCAGGGTCATCGACGTAGCCCACAGGATTAGCAAGCTGAAGTGGCAGTAGGCTGGCCACATTTGCCGAAGAACCGATAACCGTTGGGGTAAACGAGTTCTTGAGTGGAGACCGCGTCTCGGCAAACGTAGTGTAGGACGTCCACAGGCCAGGTGGAGCGATGATTTGCGCGGGACGGCTGGCAGGAGCTGGATGCGAGAAGCCATAGATCGAACTAAGTGCCGTGAAATTGGAGAGGCCTATGTCCAACAGTGGACTGCGATAGGCTGATGATGATAATGAGGATGATGATGATGATGATGATCCTGTAACCTCTATTACACTGTGAAAATCAAGAAAAAATTGATGAACACCTTACGGCAGTCGCAGCTGATAAAGAGCAAGTTAATTATAATAATGATCTATGTTGCCTTTTCTAATTTGCAGTAAAGATGTATGCGTGCAAACTTTTATTTACAATACCATATCCACAAATACTTTGACGACAAAAACATTGATACATCTTGAAAGGTGACCTTTTCAATGTAAATTTATTTAATAATGTTCGGTCATAAACATCATATTATCCAATTATGGATACAGTTTGGGCACAATGTGGACAGATAAGTACAATCTTACTCACTTAGTCTGTGTTCCTGTAGGATAAAAGATAAAGTGCCGAAGAATGACCATGTCGTTATTAAGACCTGTTAGGAATGACTCTCTACAGTAATCTGGAGGAATAACGAAATTCTCCGACACCGGCTAACGCAAGTCATCACTTCGGACGTCACCAGTGATCCAAAAGGAGTTAACGCCTGAGTACCACAGTGATGGCTGGACCGTGCACAGGGCACTGCCCAAGCTCCCGGAGCCTATGGGACCGGGAGAGGTTTTATTCGACAGGCTCGTAAACGTGACCGATATCGTAAACGGTAAAGTTGAGGCCATCTGTTATTATAACAGAAGCATATCTATTCATAGTCTTTCTTTTTTAATAACGGCTTATCTCAACTGTATGACGTTTACGTTTTATGGATTTTAAAAATATGTATGAATAAATTTTAAATTGATGGGGGACAAATGGGAAGAATGTTTTCTCGGCGTTTCACTGAGGGATTGCACCAGGAATAGGGTGATCCGGCAAAGATCTAAGGTCTTCAAAGTAGCCCACCGGATTAGCAAGTAGAAGTGGTAGTGGGCTAGCCATGTTATCCACAAAACTGACAACCGCTGGGCTTGATGAGGTTCTGGCGTGGAGGCCGACAAACGTAGACGACGACAGGCCATATGGAGTGATGACTTACGCAAGATGGCTGGCAGGAACTGGATGCGAGTAGCCCAAAATCGATCAGACTGACGTGTAATATGAGAGTCCTATGTCTAGCAAAGGACTGGATTAGGCTGATGATGATGTATTTAGAAATATTAACTATTATTATTAGGAATTTAGTTTGAGATAAGAATGCCGTATGTCAGATGTGTGGAGTTATTAATAGTATTGATCCATTCCACTTGTCATAAAATGGTGTACCTATACGTATGGCCAAGGCTAGCGAATAAAACGAAAATAGAAACTTTATGGTGTTTAAATTTAAAAAAAAAAACTATTGTGATTATCCGTATTTTTGGTGTCCTTGGTTTTAAGATAATATAGCACGAAATTTCGAATTAAAGAACAATAACGAGTTTGAAAACTATAACTCGACTACGTAAAAAGTTGATAAAATTTATATAACCTATATCATCCGGGTCATTATTATGCATTGAATCCATTGATACTTCATTCATAAAAACGGTTCAGCAGTTTAAGCATTGCGGTGAAACATACAAACACACATAGACTGCCAAATTTTTTTACCGTAATCGTAGTTTAGCCGTAGTCAGGTAAAAAATAGCAAGAAATAAAAAATTGCATAGGATTTAAAAAACTATTTAACCTTATGAGATTTAAGGTCAGTCAGATTTAACCAGCAAGTGATTGTATTTCACGATTGTGACATTTGGTCGACATATTTCAAGCCACTTTCATTTTGATATCTCAATTAGCAAATAGTCGACATTTGGTCCAACGCTTGTAGCACACTAAATAAAATAATGTATTATATTGTTCGCAATTGTACCCGTATTTGTTAACAATAGCCCCTATTCACGACACACATCTGCACATTCTGAACTACATAACACTACATATTTCTATACAATTGTATTCTATCGGAATAGAATAAGAGTTATTTTCCAATGATCTACATAGCGATTTTAAAATTTAAATATTCATAACAATAATAAACTCTAGCACCTTGCACTAAAGTTTATTTTACGTGTTTAAATTATTACAAAATAGATTACCACTTGTAATCCTCGTGACATAATCACATGATTGCCGTAGGTAGCTATTTGGGCTTTTTGTGTATTTTATACCCGATGTTATAAATGATGTAATACTATAAAAATATAAATGGACAACAGGTACTTGTTATGGTAAGAAAAAGATAAGAATATAGTGCTTACTTGATAACATATGAACATGGTTTCTGTTTAGTGTTCGTTGTGTCCGAACACTGATCCTGAGTTAAGTACACATCAGAGAGTATTATCAACTATCGATCCCGGTACCTAAGATAATAAAGACATTTACATAAATTGATAGTAAACATAGTGTTTCTTATTAAGTTTATTTTGACGATCTTCTTAATGTTACATTGGGATACGGAACACCTCTCACCACCTCATAACTAGGTATATAGCTACCTAGATCTTAATTTCCCACGTATAGCTTATAGTACTGTCGATTTAAATAGACTTTATCATTATCTCAATTGACACCAACTGCTGGAGCTGACTTTCCCCAAGGTTCTCCAAGACGACCGCTCGCAACCAACCACTCCCAGAGACCTTAAATAAATGGGCTAGTTCATTTTACGTCACTTTAAGTAGGAATTTATACCGTTTCCTTTGTAACTTACTAATGTACTAAAACTAAATGGTTTAGTTAATTACATTAAATATTATACATTCGTAAGAGGTGGTGGTGATGGTATGTTTTGGTCATTTAGAGAGTGTGAATGATAGAAGACTCATGAAAGGAATTTATAGGTCGAATGTATGTGGAAGCGTCAGAAGGGGTCGTCCACGCCGAACATTTGCCGATCACATTGGTGATGTTCTAAAAAAACTAGGAGAAGCACTAGGCACCGACGTCAAGCATACATGCAACGAAGCAAAATAGGCGAATCAGAACTGTAGTCAGTGGAGATCAATTATCTCTGCTTACCATTCCGGAATAGGCGTGACATTACATAAGTGTGAAAGAGAATTAAGAAAACGGCGGATAAGATGTAGATGTACATTTTGCAGAAACAAAAATATGAACATTATCAAGCTACTGTTGATAATGTTCATATTTTTGTTTAGAGGAATTAGACATCTATTTATAGATATATAAGATTAAATATATTTACATTATTACTCAAATTTCCTTGCTTATATAGGTATGGTGCTTGCAACAAATATTAATCTCTTTCCTTTATTATATGAAAATAATACTCCTCCAGAATAAGGCAGAGTGGCACGTCATTGTCTTTTTTAATACTGCAATATAGAAACTGAGTTCATTATAAATTAAATATATATTTGATAATATTATTTTATATAATATAATTTGATAAATATAAATTAAAAATATATATATATTTGAATTTATTAAATTAATTATCATAAAAACACAAAATTTTATTAACTTGTTTATCATATTTCGCAAACCGCTACGATTTTTTACGTTTAGATATTGATACTTGACCTCAGATATGTTTTTATTTCTGAATATGAAGATAAAACTAAATTGATAAATTAATTAAAAAATTCCATAAATTTTATCAGTCCTACATTTTCTTAGTAATTGATAAACCATTTGAAATCTTGCTTTTGGCAGAAGGTTGACGACATTATAATACTTAGTATCATTTTAATTTCATCAAATCCCAATTTAAATAAAGATTAAATTGACAAGCCCTGACCGTTTCTAGTAGACACTTGCTGCAGCGTTGAACCCGCAACCATTGCATCTGAATTAATCAGAGACGATCCGGAGTTCAAGGCAATATTGACTATTTTAAGTCTTCGACATTGTGTTAGCACCTCAGTTGTCCATGATCCCCAGTGTCACAAAAACGAAGTAAAAAAATTCGTCGCTGTTTGTGAATACATTCGTTATTTTAAGTCGAATGTCAGCATTGTCAGCAGTAATAACACTGTTGGGGCATTTTGGTGGGTCGGTCTATTTTTAGTACGTTTCGGCATTCTTGAATGTTATTTCCTACCTTTTTATTAACTAACCTTCAACGATACACGATAAACAGAAAGGAATATAAAACTGGTGAATAGTTTAATTAAATATTAGTAAGAAAACTTAAACGTAACTATGAATATCCATCATTATTTTTAGTTAAAGTTTTAAAAAACCGATTTACACGCTACAAAATTTGGACGTAGAAGATTGAAAAATGCTTTTTAATAAAAGATAAACGGAAAAACGCCATAAAATGTAATATTTAATCCCTTAAAAATACAAACAACGTATAGTGTTTTGATTAGATGCTAACATAAATTTTTATTTCAGTTTCCTTATTTTTTTAATGTTATACGCCTAATCTGACAAAAATACACGATTGTTCATCTTAAACGTATAACGGACTGCCATAAAACCACCAACTACACTTACTTATTGTTACAGTCCCCAACCCGCACTTGGCCAGCGTGGGGACGTATGGCCTTAACCCTCTCCTGAGAGAAGACCCGAGCCCAGCAGTGGGACATTATGGGTTGTTGATTGATTGATTGATTGATGCTAGACTGTATAGTTCCTTTTTTAGCGTGCTATAAAGAGTACCTATCTATCTGTTTATATATCATTTTCTTTTATCAAGTGTATTTCCGCGTTATGGATAATGAATAAGAGATATAATGATTTTTGTATATATTCGATTATCAATTTCTCTATTTCTATATAATTTGACCATAATTGCAATGTTGATAAGAAACGTCATTAGTGGAAGTTCACAAAATATATTTGTAAACAGAAGGAAGGCCACGTCGCTTAATATGTCGATTTTTACTTAAAAGTATTGTATTATCAGTGTTATAAAAGTTTCAGTTTATTAAAATATTATGTCATTGTTTGATAATATAATTTGTATTAATTTGTGAGCAAGTTGCACGCAGCTCGCATTTTACGTTCAAGACGGCTCAGCAGCGGCCGTCTGCAAACGCTGCACACGAGCCTAGATCTTTTACAATATTTAATACGACTCGCAAACTAGTACAGCACAGTAACGCGCTACCAGTTATATAGGAACATAGTTACACAAACGGAATATATTACAAGTTTCAACATGTCACCGATCAAACAGGAGAACGAAATTAAATCATCAGCGTTGGAACTGATTGGCAACACACCTATCGTGGCATTAGACCGACTCTACACCGGACCTGGAAGAATCCTAGTAAAATGTGAGTTTATGAATCCTGGTGCTTCTATTAAATGCCGTTCATCTCTCAGTATGATACAAAAGGCACGCAAATCTGGAGAACTGAAACCAGGTGCGCCTGTCGTAGAAGTAACATCGGGCAACCAAGGATGTGGTCTTGCTGTAGTGTGTGCGGTTCTTGGTCATCCTCTCACACTTACCATGTCTAAAGGCAACAGTTATCAGCGGGCAATACACATGGAAGCTCTTGGTGCAAAGTGTATTTGTGTACCACAAGTAGAAGGGACCTATGGAAATGTAACTCTCGCAGATGTAAAAGCAGTCGAAGAAGTTGGTTTAAAACTCGTCGAGGAACAAAAAGCGTATTACGTTGGTCAGTTTAGTAATCCTGCTAATTCAGATGCGCATTATGAGACTACTGGACCTGAGATTTGGAGACAAACCGGACATCATGTTGACGCGTTTGTAGCTACAGTGGGAACAGCTGGTACTTTTGCAGGCGTATCAAAATTTTTAAAGGAGCAAAGTAGTGACATCAAAACGTACGTTGTGGAACCAGCTGGGGCTGAACCGATTAAGGGTGATCCAATTACTAAGCCGCTCCACTTACTTCAGGGTTCAGGCTATGGATGTGTACCGAATTTATTTAATTATGAAAACATGGATGGCACATTAAGTGTAACTGACGAGGAAGCTGTTAAATATAAGGATTTAATTGGTCAAAAGGAGGGTCTGTATGTGGGTTACACAAGTGGTGCTAATGTAGCCGCTGCTGTCAAACTTCTGGAGTCTGGACTGATACCCGAAGATTCGTGGGTCGTAACCTTACTCAACGATAGCGGACTCAAATATACTCCTGTCCCTCAGGAATTTATGTAACATAGTGAAGTATATATGTGCATACCTATATATTTGAGTTATCAATCACGTACGTATTACTATAGACTTATTAGCGAATAACAAGTTTATAATTAGTAGAATTGTACGTATGTCTCTCTAGTGCTTGTTACTACTTATATTTTACGAGGTATGAAAATTATTTTAGTGATTTCAATGTGTCTTGATGAATTAATTAGTATAAATATTTGTAGATTGTTTGCAAATATATTATTTGCGTATTCACAATCTACAATATGTTTGACTTAAAGATAATGAATATCTTTCACATTGAGAGTGTTTATCCTTTTTAAGAGATTTTTGTTTTTTTTGCTTTTTGTGCTTTACTCTAGTCTACCTCTTAAGTCAGGTAATTCTCTAAAGATTTTGGTTGTTTCTTTTGTGTAAAAATGTACGAAAATTAGGTAATTATTGCTAAAACAACTTGAAGTGTTATAAATATATTAGATTAAATATAAATATTATTACTCAAGGATTGGAATAATTCCATTCGCCATATTCCGTCAAAATGGTTATTTTAGTCAGTTATAATAATTCTTGTATAATATGAATGTTGTATATCGTCTAATAAATTAAAATTTATTAATTATGATCTAATTTATTTCATTCGATACAAAAGTGTCCACTGATTAATATTTTTTAATATCAGTTGGTGTCACATCGGAATGCGGCATAACTTGTTACTAAAAGTGTATGTGGGTGTAATATCTTATTAACATTATGTAACCTTCAAGTTTTTATGATTAATCATTTTATGAGTTAAGAGTTGGCAGGCTTGTATATGTTTGAAGTAGAACGGTTGTTAAAAAAAGGAGTCTACAGCTATTGAAGACTACAATGATGGGCTTGGTGATCCAGCGATTAGTGATCCTGACTGTTAAGGCTCGAGGTCGTGGGATAAATTCCAACTCAGGATAGGATTTGTTCTGTATCTGGGTGTAATTTATTTATAACGATGTATTCAGAAATATTGTATGTTTATCAGCAGTCTCATTACCATAGTTCAGGTTCTACCCAATGTGTGATCACTGTGACCAGAATGCCGTGTGTGAAAAGTGTGATGTTACTATTAATAGTGTCGAGGGATATGGTGGCTGTGGACATATTTTTGATCAGTTACAATCATCTGTTTCAATCGTTTTGATCCCAGACACGCCTCCAAAAGTGATCATAAAATATTAACTAATGTAATCTGTAATTAATTACAAGTAATTGCTAATAACTTTGCTGTGGATGATACTTGAAACCTGAATTATCAGTAATCAAGCAGACATTGTATAAACACGGTATATTTCAAATATCATTTAATTCCAACCAGTGCTTTAAGAGTTATAACTACTCAATGTTTCTTAATTTTGTTACTCATTTAATGATTGAACTCTAAGACGGTTGAAGTAGACTGAGTTTTTGGAGAAATATGGTTTTATGTTATAAAATAGTGATTAAATATAAGGCAATTCTTGATAGAATCATCTCTATCCTTGGTTTTTGCAGCAAATACATGAATGGTGGTAATGGCACATTTAAAAACTATGGGATTATCAGACGGTATGTTAAACACGTGTTTATAATATTACCAGAAAAAAACCAAATAACCGTCTCCTTGAATGGATTTCCCACTGTTAGAGAATTGAATATGTGTACTGAAACTTTGTTCTTTCGTGGTGGGACTCGCAAGAAGAAGGCAGTGGATCTCGTTGTTATGTCTTCTAATTCTTTAGAAGACTTAATATGCGTAGTTCGTAAAATCTAATAAGTTTTAAAACATTTCGATAATCATTTTTGAAACTATTTTCTGAAAGTTACTATGGCAATGCCAATAATTTACCGTTTACACGCCTTGAACGTGCACATTGTGCTCTGTGTCACAGTAATACTGACAGGTGTTTATTACGCTGTATCATTTAGAAAAAGTAACAATTATAACTAAAAAATATATTCAAATTGAAATTCAAAATCATTTATTCAAATAAAACACCAAGTGACATTTATAAACGTTAATTTGAAGTTGCAGATAAAAATCATAGATCGACACAGACGCCAGATGTACTCTATTGTCAAGGTGAATTAGGTGAAAACACCAAAATTCACTGCCTACCTGTGTCGATCCATAACTTCCAGTTTCCAAAATGCGTAGGGCCTTATGAGAAGAATACAATAAAGGAAGATCATGGCCACTATTTTTAAAAGTCAGATTTTTAGGTACAAAACTAAAAATTCAAAATAATAAAAATATTAAATTAGGAAGTAGCCTACGAATACAGGGTAGACATTCCATTATATCTTTAAGATGAAAATATCGTAACATGTCTACATCATCTTTTACTCCACTATCTGATAAAACAAAACCTCATTGAGTGTCGGGATTTTCAAGCCTTACCTGAAACAAAAAGTGTAATCGATAAATAGTTTTACTTCTCTCAATATCATTTTTTCATTTATTTCTAGCATTATCTGTCTGTTATCAAACAGTTTGAATAATTCAAAATAACTTTACATAGTTATCTACAGTTATATATTAATAAAACTTCTTATATATTTGTAGTCTTCCAATACAGTCCTTATCTTTCATTAGCATATCTTGAATAAAATTGTTTTTCCCTCGGTGCTCGCGTGTATATTGGTTGTCACGCAAAAACTAGCCTGACCTTAAGAATCAAGGTATCCCCATACCAAATTATAATAAAATCGCTTATCAAATTAGCCGCGAAAGCGAAACCAAGAAATAAGCTCACATACGTATTATTAATATTATTGGAATGGTCAGAATATAGACACAAACTTTAACTATTAACTGAACTTACAGCGATTCCAATTACCTTGTGTATAAGGATACCTTGTATTGGGGTCATGTGTTTTCCATAGTGCAAAAAACTTTGTTTATCATATTGTTTCTTTATAAACATATTTACTTCGCTACTTGTAGAACAGCAAAAACTAAAAGGTTAAACTGTGTTAAAAAGAAAAAATCGACTGTCATAAGGATTGCCAATAGAGGCAATTCTTATGACAGTCGATTTTTTCTCGTGAAACGAAAAAGTGAAACTTATAACTTGACGGTGACGTTGACGAAAAGATTTTCCCCTGCCAAAAAGTGTTCAACGCGGCTAAAGAAGTTTTGTGACGTCAGCATGTCGGTGACGGTGATAGTGACACTAACTCATAAGATTTCACCCTACCAAAAAATGATTTTTGTTTACCTAAAAAGTGGTTAATGCGCCTAAAGAAGTTTCCACTTTACACACACACACACCAAAAATTTAACTAAAAAATACTTTCTCATAAAAATTCAAGAGGCATCCTACCGTACCAACACCCTGGCAATACTAACCGGCCCATAAGGTCTACCCCTAGTGACTCACCTATAGTTGCATGCGGGGCTGAAAACCACATAGACAGGCTTTAAGCCTGGAAAGGTTAACCCGAGACCCTAGATGAACCACGAGTCACTCACTTAGTCGCCGATTGTAACACCCACAGAGCGAATGAATAGGGATGGGACATTTTGTATGCTTAATACACAACCACACGGACAGAATAGAAGTATCTACAAGTAAATAAGAACCAAGGAGACTACGACATGCATAATGTATGTTTGCATAACCTTATCAAACCACTTGGATTATGAATAAATTTGTAAATGATTATTATAAATCCATACGCGTGTTGGGTTTTGAATACCAATAAAATATACAGGTACCTGCATAATTATATTATAGTGCACAGGAATATCAATTCAAATCTGTTCCGAACATAATATTTGTAATGTTATATGTGTTTTTAGTAGTATCAATAACACAACAAATTTTGGCCGCCATAGTGTGGGTCACCATGCTGCATTGTTCTTTTTCGCATTGAGGATGGTGACCACCACTCTTGGATTTTGCTCATGCTTTCCATCAGGCAGGGCAGAGTCATTTTGGCAGCGTAGATATAAAAAAAAAAAAAAACAAAAAAAAAACAAAACCCTTGACCCAAATTCTTTACAATTATCAGATTTAAGTTAAAGAATTGACCCCAAGGCGCCTTGACAGTAAGTCATGTATATTTGTTATTTCTCTCGTGTTGCGCGTGCAATCACGATCATATATAATGTTGAATGCGATTAGAAAAAATACGCCTAATCTAAGAAGGAAGTTGGAGGAGGAGAAGGAGTGTATTTTTTATGAAAAGTTACAAAAAGTAGTCACTGAGGAATGGTAAAACATCGAAAGTACGAAAAATACTTAACCTCATTGCAGATTTAGTCTTTAACAGTAATTTTCCCCGCGCTGTTAGCAACAACGTAGCCATCTTTGAATGTAAACGGCTTTAAATTGAGATATTTTATTGAGTAATTGGATTATTACACATTTGAGTTTGAGAATATGTCCGGTATGGTGTAGATTCGTTTTTATGCAGTTGCAGTTTTAGGTTCAATTGAAGATCTGTAAATTCTACCTTTTGTTTACGTGTATAAACCCCCTCTGGCCTTCACCCCATCGGGGTTTGCGGCGGGTGGTGTGTCGGAATCGAACCAACTAAATCCACACGGTGTGCCACTCTGCGCCTGAGATGGAAGGGATCCGGGAACCGCTTTCTTACGCCATCCGGACCCTGTAAATACTACCTGATCCAGCCTAGATTCGTCTGCGTCTCCCAAAAGCAATAAATTTTCCCTGATACTACAACATTTTAATTGATGCTTGGCTGCTTTTAGTCGTATAAGGGCTATCTTTTAACTGCCTCAGTGGCGGATTGGCAGCGTATGCGACTGCTGTGCTTGAGGTCTCGGGTTCGATTCCCGGGGCGGACCAAATATTTGTACGATCTGCAAATATTTGTTACGGAGTTTGGGGGTTTTTTATGTAGTATAATATGTATGAATTTACACATTATATCAGTTGTGTACCCATAACACAAGCTCTGCTTAGCTTGGTAATAGATAGCGTTGTGTGTCGGAATTCCGAAAAATATTTCTATTTCTTTTTTAACTAACATTAAACATATTATAAAATTTGGAGAAGTGGTTTTCAAGACAACAAATGAACAAACCAACTCTGGAACTTTATAATATTAATATATAGAATTTTAATGAAGATAACGTTGTATTAATCAAAGAGTTAGTAAAATAGTGGACGTGTGATTGTCAGAAATATTTAGTAGTGTTTTTTGGAACCCACCACACCTAAGCCAGTTTATCGGTTTATAAAAGAGATCAAGTATGAGTCAAAGAGATCAAACTAAATGCTTAGTTAACTCCACAATGATCAAGTGTCTATTATCATATGCGCACTAAAGTATAGATCGTCTGACACCCTTATCGATATGAGTACTATAAAGATTATAAATAAGTAGCATGGTATTTTCCAAGAAAACACTCTATTATCAGTCACTTTTAAACTCAGTTAAATAAAAGTTACCAATTGTTATTCTCTTTATTAAGATAAAAGCAACCCGGCCCGACCTTTCACGGATGTTACAAATTCTCGGATTTCTTCTAATATATTATTCATGTATTCTACATATAAAGCTCCTCTTAAATCATCCTATCTATTGCTAAAAACTGCATTGTATCGGACGGATAACGAAAGCGATTTCATCCTGACAAAATAACCCATTATTTTTGAATACGCACACCATGTGAGTAAAGCTATTGAATTCATGTGTTCAAAAAAAATTGGAGGTTACCCTTATCATTTAGGGGTATCAAAAATAGATGTTGTCCTATTCTTAAACCTGCCTGATATGCACATGAAATTTCATTAAAATCGGTCCAGCCGTTTCGGAGGAGTTTTGTAACAAACACTGCGACGCGAGAATTTTATATATTATATATACGCAGTATACATATAGGTCATGGAAAGCGTTGAGTGACGACCATGATTTTTGTTCCCTTACAGTTTTCAAGAAGTGCTTGCTTAAAGAAGTTTTCACTTGAAAGTTTCTCTCTAGATGCATCATGCATCTGGCTAGTGGATCTACTGAGAATTAACCTTTAAAAGAAAATGACTGTTTATTACCCAACAACAACAGTAATCTGTAATGCAAATCTAACAGAAAAATAAACAACACCTTAAAGCTTGTCACACTTTTTAAATTGCATTTTTGCGTCTCCTACAGTCGTATTTAAAACTTTGGCACGATTCCAAAATGTTTCATTTATGTTGTGACGTCAGTACTTTGTACAGCTGGTATGTGTCAATGGCA
Source organism: Hyphantria cunea (assembly GCA_003709505.1). Lineage (NCBI taxonomy): Eukaryota > Metazoa > Arthropoda > Insecta > Lepidoptera > Erebidae > Hyphantria > Hyphantria cunea. Next base: position 572,999 of record PKRV01000335.1, read on the forward strand.
TTGTATTGTAATCCATACTTCCATACTTATATTTTAAATGCGAAAGTAACTCTATCTATCTGTCTATCTTTCCTGCTTTCACGGCCAAAGCGCTGCACCAATTTCAATGAAATTTTGGGTTCAATGAAGTTTAGGCTATTTTGCTGCGATAACCGGCAAACACGCGGGTGGAGCCGCGCCCAAAAGCTAATATACATCATCATCGTTTCAGCCAAAAGACGTCTACTGCTGGACATAGGTTCCTTCCAAGGCTTTACACTGTTAACATGAACTAAACTAATACAAAAAAGAATTACAATAGTTATAAAGTTCTGAGGTAACCAACATAAAAATAATCAAAATTTTAACAAAAATTAAAAACCGACGTCAAAAACTGTACCAAATTGAAATGCAACCACTTGGGAAGCACCAGCTTTCAAATTAAAAATGAAACAACGAAATCGGTTAACCCAGGCAAAAGTTGTAACAAATATAAAAAACAGTCGAATTGAAAATCTCCTCCTTTTTTGAAGTCGGTTAAAAATAGTGTCGAATTGAGAACCTCCTCCTTTTTTGCAGTCGGCTAAAAATACAGTCGAATTGAGAACCTCCCCCTTTTTGAAGTCGATAAAAAATAACCAAGAACACGATTATTTCATATCAAAATTGTTAGTAAAACAATGATGAGACGTCAATGTGAAATGACCGAACATCCTCGTCGATCGTTTTCTTCGTCGTTTTCAGTTTAAAAAACTTAAAAAAAAGAGATGTTTGGTGAATTAAGTATCTAAGCAAGAAACATTGCGAATGTGACCATGAACAGTCATTGCGGTTTAATTAGAATAGATAACAGCAAGCGAATAACGCTAAGTGTATCTGTGTATGTTCGTCTCATAAATATATTATGTGGTAAATGTATGATTTTAATTATTACCTAATGTTTTAATTGTTAAAACTGTGCACGAATCCATGAGGTGTTATGTTGTGCTTCAGCTGAAAATCAGCGCTGTGGTCAGTCTCAAAACCATAGCAAAACAAAGCTGTTTTATTTATTTATTTATAAACTTTATGCGCTACAATTGTACATCGGCGGACTTAATGGCCAGGGCATTCTCTTCCAGTCAACCTTCCAGTTTTACCTTTTATTCACACAACCAGATATTTCGATATTCTTCAATTGTTTGTTGTGTATTATCCTTGTTTGTAGTCTTAGTTAAATATCTTATATTTCTCTTTTTTATGTTTATTTTGTGTGAGTGTGACTAATTAATGCATAACTTACTATCTCTTTTTCTAATACTAACATTATTGGATCGCTGTTATCAAGCATTTACTATTCATCACACTTATAAAATCTATTTCAAAACAACTCTTTTGTCTCTGTGCCTGTTTCCCAAACTAGGATAAACCTCAACCCTAAATCTAGCGCCTAGACAGTCTTGTACCTAAGCCACGAATAAAGGAATTGATAAACAACCGACATCGCGAAACTATAAAGTATTATGACAAGTTCGACCTCGGAACTCTAGCAATGTAATCTAACAATTCTACTTAGGTCTTTATTTAGGTTAATATTTCTAGTAGCCTAATCACTGCATCTGCTTACATACAAGAACATTTTAAAGTATGCGTACGCGTACCTAACTGGAACGAATATTCCAATTTTCAATTTTAAAGTTCAGGTACAGTTCAAAGCATTCTAACAATTTAGAGTCTATGTGACTTCCTTAGAATTCCAAGCAAGTGTAATTTTAGTGTGGCTTATAAGAAAATAAAACAATGAAATATTTCATTAGTTTACTGACAATACAGTAACAACGATAGTAAAACAATGAAAATGTTGTAAAGCTTACTCTGTAAGTACTTCAAACGATCGTAAATATAAAAACAGCCAAGTACGTGCCGAGCCACTCCCAATGTAGGGTTTCGTAGTAAAGGTATTTTGTTATTTCATGTTGCAAATCTTTTACATTGACGGTTTCTGTAGCGTAATGTTGAATTAGTTGGTCGACTATCACTCGTCAAAGTAATGAAGCCTATTTTTGCTGTGATAATTTTTGTATAAAATTCGTTAAATATGCTACTACCTTGAGTTTTCCAGGTCTCCAAATACCACTGTTGCACTAGGAGACGGGAAGAGGCTTGACTGTTAACTTGACTTATCTCACAAATGAATATCTTAAACAAAATATTGTCTTTAAAAAACCCTTATTATTTTCGAAAGACCTATCTGATAATACTCCATATCGAGGGTATGATTAAAATGTATATGTTCTAGCACTGATAATCTGTAAGATACAGAGTAGACAGAACGACGAACGGACATGATGAAACTATAAGGGTTCCATTTTTGCCGGTTTGGTCGCGGAACCCTAAAAATTGATTTAATGATTGACATTTGATTGTCTAGATCATTTAAAAGAAAGCGAAGCAACATTTGCCTCAGTATTATACCGTCGTGGTCAGTCCGAGTTCACCTATTATTTATTAAAGACTTAAAATTTATCAAGTGCTACAAATATTACTTAAAGAATATGGCTCCAATCAATTCCAGTTCGATCTCAGAGATTAACGAAATTAAATCCTCGGCATTAGAACTTATCGGCAATACTCCTCTTGTGGCTTTGGACCGGCTTTACACAGGACCAGGCAGAATTTTAGCGAAATGTGAATTCGTGAATCCTGGAGCTTCTATTAAATGTCGTTCTTCCTTTAACATGATTGATAAAGCTCGTAAATCCGGAGAACTAAAACCTGGAGCTCCAGTTGTGGAAATTACATCAGGCAATCAAGGTACTGGTCTAGCTGTAGTTTGCGCCGTATTGGGCCATCCATTGACAATAGCTATGTCGGCCGGCAATAGTGCGCAACGAGCAATACATATGGAAGCTCTTGGTGCTACGTGCATCAAAGTACCGCAAGTAAATGGAATACCCGGCAGTGTGACATCAGATGATTTAAAAGCAGTTGAAGATCATGGTTTAATGTTGGTTGAAAAACAGAACGCATTCTTTGTTAATCAGTTTAATAATTTAAATAATCTATTAGCACACTACGAAACCACAGGACCCGAAATTTGGAGGCAAACTGGCCACCATGTAGATGCCTTTATTGCAACAATAGGAACTGCCGGAACATTTATGGGTACTTCTAAATATTTAAAAGAACAAAACCCAGCCATTAAGGCATACGTTGTAGAACCTGCTGGTGCTGAAGCAATTAAGGGTGATCCAATCACGAAACCCCTTCACTTACTTCAAGGTTCCGGATATGGAATTATTCCAAACTTATTTACATACGAGTACATGGATGGTACACTGAGTGTGACTGATGAAGAAGCTATTAAATATAAAGAATTGGCTGGCGAGAAGGAAGGTTTGTATGTGGGTTACACGAGCGGTGCTAACATAGCAGGCGCTGTTAAATTGCTGAAGTCCGGAAAGTTGCCTGAAAATGCGTGGGTCGTGACTACACTAAATGACACTGGCCTCAAATATTCACCAAGAAAGTAGATAACTATTGAATATTTGGGGTTGCAGTTGCTGTATAGACATATGCTTGCACTCTCATATATGCAAACGCACTACCAGCACTACACAATACATTTTGAATAAAAAAGAAAATAACATACTTATGCATTTAGACAACACACGTATACGAATGAACGAATACACGCTTTGAGACATATGTATCAATTTTATTAATTAGCACTTTAATTTGGTTGAAAAATATTTATCTTTAATATAAAATTTTGCTCAAACTGCTTACAACTTTTGTGTGATTCTTAAATTTTTTAATTATTCTTAGTACTTCTTCCATTTAAGGCGCCTTGTTATTATGTCTATGCTATTTGACTTAGACTGTATCCTCCACAACGCAACATAAGAGACAGACTCTTATAAATCAAACCTCCTAAAAAAAGTTTTCCTACGGCAAAAATGTTATCTGATGAAACTTGTAAAGATTATGTATTGTCAGTTTACAGACTGGCTTTACACAGGACCCGGAAGAATTTTAGCAAAATGTGAATTCGTGAATCCTGGAGCTTCTATTAAATGTCGTTCTTCCTTTAACATGATTGACAAAGCTCGTAAATCCGGGGAACTAAAACCTGGAGCTCCAGTTTAGTCCTGTGAGCACGGCTGCTAACCCAAGGAAACAAATAATTTTGTGTTGAGCACAATATTTATTCTATGTTTGAGTGTATTATTTTTAAATTTATATATATGTTTATCAGCGGTTAATACAGGTTCTGTCTAGTTCTGTGACTACTCTGCCTGATGGAAAGTATGAGCAGAATCGAAGAGTAGTGGTCACCACACTCATTGCGAATACTGACACTATAGTATGGTGACCCACACACTGATGTGAAAGGGTAACCCCGCCCCGGTCATACCTGCCGTTCGTGCTGATATCAGCGTGGCTCTACTGCCTATTCAGTAATAGGTAGTTACAATATTAGAGGTCAGTGTGAGATGTGTATAATAATTACCAATATTTCAGTTTTAGCCAAATAAAGTATTAGGTAAAAGTGTACTACATGCCTAAAGACAACCATATATTTAATCAACGTTCAACCTTTCTGGAAACAACTTGTTTGAACGTAATTGAAACAATCTAACCTCGATAAGCCGTTATCGCTTGCAATCACATCAAAGGTCAATCATAAATCAGCTAATAGAAATGTCATTTATTAACGACATGAGTTTAAATTCTCATTTATTTAGCATTGATAGTTTTTCGTAAAAGTAACTAATATAGAAATATTCGCATCTCAAATCTTATTGATGCTCGGCTCTTGTCACCTACCCTAGATCAGTGAGATCAAATAAACAAACAAACTGGTTACCTGAATTAAAGCAATGTTATAGTGTTTACATACTATAAAGAAACAAAGTATATTTAAGAGTATTTTATTTTGCATAATAAAAAACAAAGCAAAACCGCAAACCATTGTTACTCTGTATAAGCGTCAAAACTGAGATGCTAAAGATTAGGTTTCATTGACTTCGTTCTATTGGCTACAGGAGCTAGGATAAGTAAAAGTGCTGCATTGAATATCGTGGCGAGTTGGGTGCCAACATGGTATACGACAAATGCGTAATTTAACTAGTGGCAGAGGTAATCGGTAGGTACTCTCTGCTTTGGTTTACTAGAACTCCATTCGATTTCTAATTACTAAAGAATCGGGCTAACATAAGCATTTGCGACCATTACAAAGAATTTCATTTAATTTGAAATAATCCTTGGGCCATTTCGGGAACAAATTTTCCCTGTAACTACACTAAATATATAGAAGTCCCCATTTGTTGTTGATGACAACAGTGATAGTTAGAAGAAATTATGTATCTGCAAATATTTTGCTATAGCTGGTAACAGATGGGATTGTTTAACAGCTGATCATCATAACCACTTTCTATTTGAAAATGTCAAATGAAATTGCATACAAAAGCTTCTGAAAGTTATGCATCGCATGCGCTAACGGTTTATAATAATTATCATCATAATATTATTTCATTCAAAAGTCAACTAACGGTACTATTTGTCAAAACTAACCAATTACTGAAGCTTTTTTTCAGCCATTTTTTTACTAGACACAATAGTCTTAATACAAAACTGTAGAATTCCCACGGGTGCACAGGTGCGCTGGAACGCAAGCGCACACAATACAGAGCCACGCTCGCATTCCAAGCGCAGCGCGTACAACGCGCACTGACTGTACAACGTCGTGACTGGTATTACTCGCTACACAAAATGATATAAACAAAAACTGTACTCAATCTCATATTCTTATTATGTCATTATGTCTTTTTTTAACCCCGACGCAAAAAGACGGGGTGTATAAGTTTGACGACAATTTCTGTGGTATGCGCTCAAACGGATGGTCCGATTTCTATTTTCGAGCAGTGCAAGAGCTATCAGCTTTTTTTAGTTAGTTTGTGTAGGGGTTTTTATTTTTTGTTATTTTAGCTTATTATTTAGTATATAGCAAACTATTATTATCGATAGCTAATTTATTATATGTGGCAAAGATACTTCGGAAGCGATAAATGAATAATTATTAAGATCACAATAAAATCCTTAGGTAATTCCTTTTCTATAGATACTTGAGACAGCCATAGTGAGTCTACTCTGCCTGATGGAAACCACGAACAGAATCCAAAAGTAGTGGTCACCATATTCATTGCGAATGCAGACAAAGTGAAGGATGATGACCCACACTATGACGGCCTATTGAGATGCTTCTGTGCACAGATCATATAAACAAATTTATTTTTATGATCTGAGCTTCTGCATTTTTGGGCCTCCAGTCTCGCACTCACCAACGAAACACAAACGCAAAAAAGCGGTCATTTTAGGTTAGACTTCTATTAGAGTGTAATGCCAGTCGCGCCGGCCGAAATCATCGTGGCTCTTACTACCTTGAGAACATCTTTTAAAAACGAAAATTAAAATGGCAATTTTAATTCTTCTGCATTTTTTGGGCCTCGGTGGCGCAGTGGTAGCGTACGCGACTGCTGTCCATGAGGTCTCGGGTTCGAATTCTAGGTCGGACCAAATGTTTGTATGATCTGCAAATATTTGTTTCGGAGTTTGGGTGTTTTCTGTGTATAATATATATGTATTTACAAAAAAATATATATTTATGTATTCATAGTTAGACGTCCGAAATATTTAAAAAAAAAAAAAAAGCTAACAGTGACACAGAGTGTGGCAACATGTTATCGAGTAAAGTATAAGCCGTTGTGCCCTGTTGCACTAATCAGGATACACACCTATAAGGCATGGCGAGTGTAAATGCCACCTTACCATTTATCGCCCAGGTTCGTGATTTGAACACAAATTATAACTCTAGTAAGGTATACAGAAATGGTTATCAGTTACAGGTTTAACTTGATGTTATACATACAACTCATATTTGTAATTTTTTTCTCTGTTTGTTTTACAATATAACTTATATTGTGCATACTACAAAAAATAACCGTACCTACCGTTTAAGTGTTTCTGTAATATTACCCCTTTTTACCCAGCGAAACCAAAAGGAAAGGTAAAAGTTTTTGTAGTATACGTACGTATATATGGTCCACCATATCGCTTGAACTAATCAAGCAATGATAATGAATGAATTATCATTAGATTCGTAATAATTAACCGGATGTTATAGGTTACATTGTTTCATAATTTTTTAAGTAGTTGGGTTTGTTTTTGAAACTTTTTCACGTTAACTCAGTATTGGGTACAGTCCCTGTCAAAAGCATATCAATAAAGAATCTAATTATAAGTATTTGAAAGCCATAATTCACTATTAAAACGTCAATAGAGCGGGAAAGTCCCTAAACTGGTATATAATGGACCTGTTTTGGCTGAAATCATGATAATAATTACCTGTGTTGTAATACTTATTAATAATAGGTCAAAAAATTATTTTCTTAAGAAGTTTTCTTACGTCGATTGTCTCCACTTTCACTTGGGTATGCCGTTTGTAAAATACAAACCTGTAATAGTACATTCTAGGAGGACTAAGAGAATTTAAGGAGTGTACTAACCTGTGGACAGACAGACAAGATTTTATAAAGACTTAAAATAATACCAGGATTCTTTTTTATAATATTTAATAGAACATCTTTTTGTGTGTGGTTAAGTTTCAGCAGACATCGACCATAAAAACATTAATCTTAACTTCCGGTCGAGTACTGGTTTTTTTTGTATCGACCTTATGACTTGCATGGCCGTTCCGAAGATAGCTATAAAATTTAAATTTAATAAATCATTATTAGTTTTAAATTTTTTTATTGCTTAACTAAGAATGAAAAATTGCTTATTTAAGCAATGAAAAAGTGTTTGCACAAGCTAAACAAACTGTAGTTTTAAAATTTATTAATTTGAACACCCTTTAACAAAAAGAATATTAATTGCTATTTTGTTTGTTATAGTGGCTTTCCACACGAACACCTTTTTTGCAAATGAGCTCTATCTAATTTTGACATAAGAATTCTCGAGCGCAAAGGTTCGAAAAGTTCATTCAATTTCGAGCCTTTTTCATCCCCTAATAGAACAAAAATCTGGATCTGGTGAAAAATAAGAAAAAAAAACAGTCGATATACATCTTTTATTTTACTTATAATATTATATACGCACTTATGGAATAAAGTATTAACAATGACATAAATAACTTGACATAAAAAGGTAACAATAAGAATAATGTTTATATTTAAAATAAAAGACTAGCTAATGTTGGCCTGCTCTGTGGGAATCAAATCTCGACTCACGCGCAGCAACGTGAAAGGATACCGGGACGCCGAGATCATACAGCGGGATGTTTTATTTCATCTATCATCTTGTAAATTTCGTTCACATAAATATTTTATTTAAAGCGGGCTAAATTCAAACACGCTTACAGATTGATAACTCTTTGCTATGTAGAGGGGTAATCAGAGCTCTGCAGATTTTTGCTCTGAATTAATAACGCTGCCTTTAGACTAAATCAGAAAAGCTTGCAGATCAAAAACCATTTTATAGATTAAAAGTAATTAAAGCTAGATTTTGCTTGAATTTGACTGATTTGTTTGTGTTTACATTATTACATGTTGCATTTACTATTAATGTACGAGTATTCTTTGATGTTTGGGTTCCAAGTTAGATTTTTAGAATAAGGCTAGCCATGTGTTAGTATACCAATGTCGAGTTATAATATCAAAAATTAAACAGAATATAAAATTCTTAAATTCAAACCAATATTCCGATTGCATGAAACCAGTAAGCAGGGCAAACGAGGAGGTAGAAACTCATATAAATATTAGAGATGTACTGATAACGTTGTTTGGTGTATTAACCAGATAAAATAAAACCAATGGATATTAACTTCTTCTTGTTAATGATAAGATTGATAATGTGTTAACAGGGAACAATTTGATCTCCACGAGTTCTACTGATTAGATAAACGATGATTTTATGATCTGTTTTATAGTATAAAAATTTTTTTGCTAACAGGTTTTTTTATCGTCTTACAAAACATGTGTCGTTAATCGATAAGTTTAATTAAAATGTATAATTCGCCCAAGTTATATAAGTAAGTTTGTGTGTTAGGCTTTCATGCGAATACTACTTAACCGATTATAGTGAAACTTTGTACACATATTCTTAAAGGTATTAGAAGTAACATAGGATACTTTTTATTAAATGCGAGCGAAGCCGCGGGAGAAAACTAATGTTTTATAGTTCAACTTTTCAAATCTTCACAGGAATTTGTTTATATGGATGTAGAAGTATTAAAAGAACGGAAAATCTTAAAACAACAATGTGATCATTCGTAACAATTTTAATACAACCTGGAAGGAAACCTGCTATTTGACGCCATTCTTTATAATAATAATATTTTGTACATGTCACACAATGTCATCTAGTCCCAAACGAAACCTAGCTTGTACTATGGGTACTAGACAACTGATATAAATACACATATACTTTTTTTGTAAATACATATGTACAAGTCATACATATACATCATTCAAAACATAAAAAATCCAAACACATTGCATGTTTTCATTCTAATATCAAACTACTAAACTACAAAAAGAAACTTATAAAAGACAAAAAAATAAAAATAAGTTATCTGTCGAAATAAATGATATTATCAGTGAGACATAAATCACAAAATAGTGCACGCACGCTGTATAAAATCCGTGGGCAGGTTCGGATGCACCTGAGTATTTCACACCGCGACTCGCTGGCGCCGACGGCCAGTCTACTACAGTCTGTGAGCCTTCCATACAGACACACGAATACTATAGACAGGGCATTAGGGTCTTTCCGACACACAGCTCGAGATAAAAATAAAATGTTAACTTATTACATGAGAGCTAGTACAATAATTTAAAAAAAACTCGAAATTGCTATTAAGGTTGACCAGATATTATTATGACAGTTTGTCTGTACTGTAAGCACCTGCTTATAATTTACTATCTGACCCACGCAACCTCGTTTACGTGTTTTCCCCGTTTTTGTAACATTCTTCTTTGGTGCTCCGCTCCTAATGGTCTTAACATGATAATATATAGCCTGCAGCCTTTCTCTATAAATGGGCTTTCTAACACTGAAAATCGGACTAGTACTTCCTGAGATCAGCGCTGTCTGTCTGTCAAGCTTTCACGGCGAAACTGCTGCACCGATTTCAATTAAATTTGGCATGGAGATATTTTGACTCTTGAGGTTAACCGACATAACGAAGGCGGAGCCGCGGTTAAAAGCTAGTAAATAGGTAATAAAAAGTAACCTACGTACATGTTTCTGTTGTCTTTCTGTTAAAAAAATTGTATTATACCGTTACATATGAAGCTTAACATGGATGTTATTAGTAATCAGGAATGCAATAACAGTTTTATTTGAATTTAAGTAACTCCATTATATCCCAGACGCAACTGTCCTCCTGTCCTGTAAATTTCTAATATTTATATAGCTATGCCACCCACTTGGGCATGCAATTGTGGTTCAAACACAATTGTGCGCTTGCCGGGTAAATAGTTTGGTTTAAATTTTTATTACAGACTTTCCGGTTATAGGGACCACCATTCTTGGATTCTGTTCATGCTTTCCATCAGGCAGAGTCTTTTATATTTATTAGTATTTTAACCGGAAAAAAACAGACAGACATACGTTCAAATATTTGGAAAACAGATTTTTTGATGTAAGAACCATATATAAGTTTAGTAACCCTTAATAATGCCAGAGGGCGAACCCCGTCAGGATTAGTTTAAATTCCTTTAATAGTGGAATAAAAATTGTTATCGATAGATAGAGGAGTATATTATAACATAACAAAATCTACTGCTAGACATAGGGCTCTTCTCTGCTAGGTTACAGCACTTATGGCATACTACGCTGACGTATTGAAGTGCCCACACAACGTGGGCCGGCTAAACTTTTATTATTATATTGGTATCATTTATTGTAACACGAAAACAGCAACATAGAGCAAGAATGTTCAAGTTTACTATTTTATTATTCCACAATATATTTAAAAAAAGGTGTAAAAATGCCAAATTATAATAATATCTTCACTCATTCCCAGATATGCGACTGATCTGAAATTGTTCTATTGTAATCAGATTGTAGATAGACATACTTTTTTTTATAAAATATGAGCCAGCCAAAGTGACATTACTCTGCCTGATGCATGAGCAGAATCCAAGAGTAGTCACTATGTTCATTGCGAATGTAGACAATGCAGCATGGTGACCCATACTATGGCGGCCAATTGAATTGCTTCTTCATCATTCGGTCTCCGGTCTCGCACTCACCAACGAAGCACGAATACTATCAATCTAGGATGGTCTATTCTAAGTTTTCGTGCTGTAATGGCTTTACTTTTTTTAAATTTAATTCGGAGTGTGCAATAGAAATACTTACGCTTACTGAAGGGCGCTACATTAATGATTGCAAACGGGCGCTACACGGACTAGAGATGCTTCAGATACTGGGTGAGAATGGAACTCACGACCCCAGCTTGCCAATCAAGGTCACTGACCACTTAACTAACCCAAAGGCACGTCAATCAGGTTTCAATGCATAAAAATAATCCCTTCTCAAACTAATATTTTTATGACATGTGGTCCGAGAGAAGAAATTAAAAGATGGACAAATAGGTCATGATCTTGGGTCTATTTTTATCTATTATTACTAACAAGCTGATATCTCTGTTAGCGACCACAATCGAGAATTTTGTCATGAAATGAAGATACTCACAAAAAATTAAATTGATAGTAAATATAGTAAATGGTAAAAATAGACCAAGACCAATAGTATGAAAGAGCCTACCAAGAAGTGGACTATTAAACGCTGCTGTAGTGAAGATGGTAAAATTTTAAAAGCAAAGTACTCTATGAGTTCTTAGTGAGCTGCTAAACAACAAGTTCTGGAACTGTAAAAGAAAAAATAGCTTTTGTAGATACTAGAGAGAGATACTAGACTATAGATTAAGCCAGTAAAAGGCGTGCAGCAACCCTGAAACGGAGCGGCTATGGCAACACTGCCCATCAAAAAAAGTTGTAATAAAAAAGCTGCATCAAATCATGCGACTGGTATATACATATAAATACAATTCGACTTACATAAGTCGAATGTACATACATTTAATGGTCTTAGAGACCATGAGCAGAGTATAAAAATGTTTGAAGAACCCATCAAGCATTTGAGATTAATGCAAAACACTGTTTCAGTTTTACAATAAAAATATGATTGCGTCACGCATGTACATTTAAATTGCTATCTTTGTTTATTAAATTTATCTTTCACTTAATACGAAGGTAGTATAACTAAAATATAGACAGATTTAAAATAAAATTAATATTAAAACATGAACACGTATTCACCATGTGCAAAGTGGGTGGTGTGGACTGTCGCACGATCGCAGCGCGCGATGTGGCAGGGATGCGAAGTTACTCTGGACTGACGCAGTACTTGCTGTGTTATACTTAGGTTGTTCCGAAAATTGATAGAATCCGAATAAATGCAATCTTTTCTGTCATACAACTATTTTGGACTAAACGATGATCCCCAAACCCAGACGACCACTAACTGCAGTAACTCGTGCAAATATCATCAGGGTAGAGTGACTGTTGCGAGAGAATATACATATTACACATCGAGAGATACAAGCTGAAGTAAACACTGAACCATAGGCAGTTTCCGCCATCCTGCAATAACACCTTAATGTTAGGAAGCTTGCTTCGTGATTTATACCTCATTCTCTCACCGATGAGCAGAAATGCCGTCGTGTTGATTGTCGCAAATTTATGTTAGAAAAGTTCGAAGGAGAAACTTCGCAAACCGTATCCTACATTCTTACAACTGACGAATCATGGATATATAGCTACGGTCCTCTCACAAGGCAGCAATACACGCAATGGGTGTTTGAAGAGGACGATTTGCCCACAAAAGATTTTCGCGGTCGGAGCGTTAATAAAAAAATTATAGCGGTTTTTTTTCGATGCACTGGACCAGTAGCAATAATTCCGCTAGCAGATCGTAGACCAGTTACTTTTTTTTTTTTTATATTTAAGCTGCCAAAATGACTCTGCCCTGCCTAATGGAAAGCAATAGCAGAATCCAAGAGTGGTGGTCACCATCCTCAATGCGAAAAAGAACAATGCAGCATGGCGACCCACACTATGGCGGCCTGGGGGGAAGGGGGATGGGGGGGGGGATAGGGGGCGTTGGATTGGGGTATGGGCCTCCGGTATCCTCACTCACTCGATGAAACACAGCGTAAGCGCCGTTTCACACCGGTTTTCTGTGAGGCCGTGGTATCACTCCGGTCGAGCCGGCCCATTCATGCCGAAGCGTGGCTCTCCCACGGTATAAAAAGTAGTGAATGGTAAAGCGAAGTTTGTCTGCCTCAAGTTTTCGGGGAGTTGAATGGCGAGCGCCCTAGGAGCGGCTCCCGTTGCATTCTTTTTGACCAAGATAACGCGCCCGCTCACATAGCTCCTAGAATTATTTTACCCCATCCTCCGTAAAGCCCAGATTTAACTCGATTTTTTCCTATTTCCCACACTAAAAAAATGCTTCGTGGCCGAAAATTTTGTACTGTAGACGAGGCCCTCAAAAAATTTCGGCAGTTATTTCGAGACAACTAGCAAGGCACGTTTTTTAAATATTTTGTAAGCTGAGTGACCAAAATGCATATGCATTGGGATTGGAGTGCTGTAAATGAACTTTTTTTATATTGTAACCATATTTCATTTCACTCACTATTTTTGGAACAGCCCACGTAGATTATAGAAACTCTTATTCTATTTATAGAAATTATATATATATATATATATAT
>PKRV01000335.1:586831-676395 GCA_003709505.1 Hyphantria cunea
ATATATATTACTATATTGCGTGCTATAATTAAAACCCTCTTTTAAATGCTTAACAAGTCAAGATCTTGATCTCAAGTCCCCAATTATAATTGTGGTTACTAGAGCGAATCACCCACACAGCGAATAATTTTCGCTCTAGTATAGTGCGCATACAGTGCACCTGCTTTCTATAATATGCAAAATACTTAGAGTTTAAACAATATTACAGAATACTGTAACAATTGGAGTTTTTATTCTATTCCTCAATTTTCATCATCATATTTATGATTTAATTCGATTCAACACCAAATTTCTTGGCATAAAGATCTTCAAAAACTTTTAGTCTCGCCGGACATACTTCATATTTCATTTTCATAGTATTGTCTATGACAAAACATGACTCTTCGTCTTCCTTCATCGTTTCCCATTTCGTAGGTAACAGATCATCAATTTCTGGCGTTGGATTTCTAAAACAAAACAAAAAAAATTAAGACTATAACTTATAAAATATGTATTAGGAATAGGAACAAGCCTACACCTAAATTCATCTCAAACGTAGTTAAAAATTTTGACGGATGACGATGTAAGAAATTCTGTTAGAGAGATAGATATCTGAACGTTTTAACTTAGCGGGGCACCACTTTCTTTCATCATTATCAATCACCCACAACCTTAAATTTCCCCCCTATTGTTTAGATTTCTCCCTCACTTTCTACGACCCCCCTTTTTTTCCATACGGAAATGCCCTCGGTTACCACCTCCTGGTGGCATGTCGAATCCGAACCGACTAAAACCATACGCCCTTGCGGGTACTAGTAGCTGGGGAACCAGGTACACCCTAAGAAGGAAAACCCTGGAACCTCAACGTACCTCGGGCCACCTAAGGTTTCTAGATGGCCCCCTCCTGTGTGGAAGCCCCGATGTTTCCGTTGCTGCCCCAAAAGGTGGGGCGCGAAAGCTGCGAAACGCGCGCACCCCCCAGCCGAGCCTGCTTCTGCTAAGGCAACAGATGGCCACATCTGTCACCCCAGGCTTGCGCTTATGGAGGACGGAGATCATTTTGCGATCCCCGGCACCCGAGTCGTATGCGGTACCTGGCCCGTTCCCGGGCCTGATGGAATGATTTTCCTATTCATTCCATGAATGTCGCAGAAAGTGAAACTTTGTGTTCTTAATCCGTTACCACACAGAGTTTTACGGAGTTGTTTTGTTTACTCGGTATTATTATTTTGTACCTATACTATGTAAGCTAAATAAATTAAACTTAAAAGTCATTGGTTCTTCAAAGAGAGTTTTAATTACGATTATATCGTCTACTAACCCATATTTAGCAAAATTGGTCCACAAAGTTGTCATCCTATCTCGAACCATTGCATCTGTATCAGTTACAGATTTAGGCAATACATAATTCTTTACAATATAGCCTCCTTCATCACCATGACAAGCTCCTTCACGTTGAATCTGACTTTTCACTTTTATATAGTTCAATGTACCATCATATGAAAATTCATAAAAATACACGGGTTTTATGTGTTTAGCTATTAACTTAGCTGACACGTACACGCCCCCAAGAAAGTCAACGTCAGTAAAGAAATCTATAGCAAAACTATCTTCATCATGATGTGTCTTCTCGCCTTCTAGGTAAATCTTTTTCAAAATGCTTTCCATGTCATGCTTTTCTTCGTCTTTCAAATCAAATGGAAGGAAATCAATAAAAGAATTAGAATTTACAAATTTTTCAAGAGTAGCTGCGAAATGCGAGACCATAAGAAGGCCTTCACGTGTACAGAATCCTGTCATGTATGGAACTTTTATAAATTTCCCTTGTGCGAGAACTTGATAGGGCGATTCTGTTAAAAATGGTTCCCATTCACCTAACTTTTCTACAGTTGGAACAAACCCAAAATGAATGCCCCCTCGAAATTCATCTTCAACTACCACAGCCATAGACGCACTGATTAATTCAACGGTTGTCATATCTTTTAGATATTTCAACAATTCCTCGTCGTCTGAAATATTTTTATTTTGTATAGAGGGTATTTTTAAGGCCAGTTTTTTTACATCAGTGTTTATAGCCCAGTGCAATAAAGGAGATCCTGACTGCGCTATAGCTTTGTGGAAAAGGCCTTCTGCCATAGGAGACAGCATAAGATAGCCAACAGACGCACCTCCGGCACTAACTCCAAAAATAGTTACATTATTCGGGTCTCCACAGAAATTTGCAATGTTGTTTTGAACCCATTTGAGTGCTTGAACTTGATCCATTAATCCCATATTGCCTGGAGCTTCTTTACGATCTAAAGATAGAAATCCGAGGATGCCCAGTCGGTAGTTCAAACTAACAATGACCACGTTTTTATCAATGAGAAACTCAGGCCCATGTTCCGTATCGTCTGTGCCACTGCCGAAGAGAAAACCACCTCCATGAAAGAATACCATGACTGGTATCAATTCCGACTCAGGTGAGGGCAATTTTGGAGTATAGATATTTAAATATAGGCAATCCTCATCTCCTACGACGGTTTTTGTTTCTTTAGAAAATTGTGCACAAATGTTGCAGTTTTTGGTTGCATCTCGTATTCCTTCCCATGATTCTGGTGGCTGCGGTACCTTTAAATTTATTAAAAAAAAAAATTATTTAATTAAAAATAAATAAGTACTCGAAGAGCCTAATAATGAGATTATGTGTAATTTTGAGTTGATAACTATTACTTAATTTAATTAGGTCATCGTTTTATCGTTGAGCCAAAAACTTTATGTAATGTTAAAAATAATAGGTTTTCTTTTTTTATTTGTTACTAAATAATGAAACTGCAAAATTGTATTCACGTGTTTCAAATCACAAGTCCAATTAATGTCGCTCTTCTTAATTTCTTGAAATGTTTACGCTATACAACTTATTACTTACTAGCTATTGCCCGCGTCTAGGCCTGGTTGTATGTAATTTATTATATAAACGGTATACAGTAGCCTATGTCTTTCCTTAAGAATCAAAGTATCTCCATCGGTGCAGTGATTTAGCCGTAAAAGTGTAACAGACTGACAGACAGGGTTAATTTCGATTTTATAATATTAATATGGGTTAAGGAAGTCATGACTTACTATTAATGCATACAAGCAAGTTACTACAATAGGTATAAGCTAAATTATTTGGATAATAATAGTGCATTCGTTGGTTGGCTTATAATAATTTGATAAATTATATAATTTCTTGCTAGAATTAGAAATCTGAAAGCACGCAACAACAATGTTCAACATATAATTTGAGTTTAATGTTCAATTTATAACATAGTAAGGATGCAATTAAATTAAAATTGTTACATAGACACAGGAGATGAAGTTCTTTACAATTAGCGCTATGTATTGCTCTTTGTATTATTTTGTATATCTGACGTCCTTATTTTAAATAAACCACTAACTAAACTACTTATCTCCCACTTGAGCCAGCAAAACATTAACTCCCGTTTGCCTTTAAGATATTTTTTGCTTACTTTTCCTTAATACGTTTTAGCAGTACCTGGATGACCAAGCTTTGCTCTGTCTCTTTTCTGGTGAATTTTCTTAAAATGAATCGTAACTAGATCGATTTATGGCCCCCAAAAAAACTGCAGATTAAATTTCATAAAAATTATTAGAGCCGAGTCTGAGATACAGACAACATATATACACAAGAATCGCTTGTTTAACGATATTTTATTTTATAAGCTTTCTATGCCTAGCCTTTACTGTTATCGAACTGCAGGTTAACGACCCTAGGTTTGACTGTTAAAGTCTACGATAAGTAACATTCATAAGTTGACCTTACCTTGACTTCAACTAAATAATTTATCGAAAGTTTCTCATAGTAGAGAAACTGGCCTGATATTTTTCCAATATTCAATGCGAATAAATTACTTTTAAAAATTTAAATTAATTACAAGGTAAATTTATTAAAAAACATACCTTCAATTTTATTAGATACTCGTCATTCATGGGGCAGGAGTTAATATAAACAAAGATAATGAAAACAAATCAATTAAAGATAGTCCTTTACAATGGGAAATGAAAAAAAGTAACTTAGCATTGTTGATTGGGTTAACATTTTAATGAATTGAGATGGAACTATAATAACAGAAAAATAAAAGAATAAAATGGTACTCACTGAAAATCGAAGATCACCAACAGGGGGTTTTGCGTAAGGAACACCCTTAAAGGCAAAATATGTAAAACCATTGTCATCATTTCTCGCCAATTGTCCTCTTAATTTTCCATGTTCAGTTTCAACTATCGGTTCTGACATTGTACTGATAGTTATGTTATGACCCTAATTTGAAGAAACACTAGACTTCAATGTTTCAAGTCACTCAACGTTTATTAAACAAAATCAAGCAGCCAAATACAATTTAACACGTAGGCAGACGTAAAGTTTATAGTGTTTATTATACAAGCCGCCTGCTCCACTTAAATACCATTTCATTTTTCTTTCTATTTTTGTGAAGCTGGAACTGCACAAACAAGTTAGTTTAGACGTAGTAATCAAGATGGCGCTGTTACCAATATATTTCGTGTGTAATTAGCATATTATTTTTGCCTGCGCCAGTTTGTACAGTATTACAACACGTAAATATTAAATTTTAGTGTTCTTTATTTTTACTTTTGTGAATTCAGTCTAAGATATCTTAATCTCTTAATATATTTTATTTTAGTGATTTACTGATTTGTATACACATATGCACTAAAAGCGCCATCTAGTGTCATGATAAAATAAATATGTAACTGTTCGTAAAATATTTCAAATTTCGACTGTATCTGATTAATAACCGATTTGTATAAAAGAAGGGGTTCTCATTTATTTATTATTACTTGATCAATAGTTAAAAAAGTCCAATCAAGAATATTGTTATGTTCTCGAGTGGATTGTGTTTAACATTATTTTATATACCTACTTTATGTGTTTTTAAGATACCTACTTAAAATCGCTAGTCGCAATGTAGTTTTTCTACCGCATATATTTGCGTCCGTTAACAGATGCGTGCAATTATTAATATCTACTTTCCTATCTGTTTGTATGTGGTTGCCGGGTACTATTACCTAGTTTGCCTACCTTTTTCTGGTCCCTTTGGACAAGAAAAAGTTAGGTAAACTAGGTGTGGCATGTTATGCACAGATTATGTACTTTCCATTGGCGTTTAGTTTGTTTGGATAACACGTGGGTGAATTTAAAAATAATAATTTTAATTATGGGTTACGATCAGAAACTTATTTTATTCAATTTAATATAATTTCCATCCGGATAACAGATGGGTGAAGGTCGATCTTATCTCGAAGCTTAGACCATAAGAGTAACAGCTGGTGGTCTCATCAAAATTAAGATACTGGTTAAAATTTAACTGGATAGTAATAAATGGTAAAAATAGACCAGGGATCAAATTGCTAGACCAGGGAGGAAATTTGCCAAAAAATTTAATGGGTTAAGACAATCTTATTAAGCAGTAAGGTATGTCAAATAAAATTTGTCAATTGTAAAATTAATTTATTTCGCATGTTTTAAATAATTGGCAATTCTCAGAACAAAATGCTTTTAGACAAATTCAAGGCCAGATTACTTTGTTTTGGTGTCCCGAAATGAAACCTATAGAATCTAGAAAATTATTTTGACATCGTTTCAGTCGTCATGAAGCAAAGCACTGCGAAGAGAAGGCAAACATACCACGAATCATATATATATACATATATATATAGTACGCCAAAATCCCCTTTCTAAGAATGTCCTATGTCAAGAAGTAAACTACTAAATGCTGTAGTTATTATGATGATGAAAATTTAAATAAGCTAGACATCCGCCAATTAGCGTCCCATTATGTAAACTCTACTTAATGAACTGCTAAACAACAAGGACCGGAACTTGAAAATAAAGATAATTTTTGTAGAAATGTATTAAGCCCATAAAAACATGCTACAGCTCTGCAACTAAGCGGCGACGGCGAGCCGCAACACAAACCATCAACGGCCACGACCACTCCGTGAAATGTGTCCAGCTATGAAGAACATAAAGCCAATATTGTTGAAAATGCGTATTACAAATTTAAAATCACGTAAAATAGCTAATTCAAATCACGCGACCAAAATATATAAAAATACAATTCGACTTACTATAAAATGTTCTTAGAGACCATAAGCAAAGTAGAGGAATGTTTGATGAACACATCAAGCATTTAAGATTAAAACAAAACACTGCTTCTGTTTTACAATTAGAATATGTTTGCCTTGCGCACATGTATTTAAATTGCAATTTCTCTTTATTAATTACATCTTTCACTTAAAATGAAGGTAGTATACCTTAAAGATACACATACACAGCGAATACATACTGTGCACTTGCATTCTTGAATATGCAAAATACTTGGAGTGAAACAATACTACAGATTACTGATACATTTGATGTTTTTATTCTATTCCTCAACTTTCATTAACTTTGATTCTTCACCACATTTCTTAGCGTAAAGCTCTTCGAAAACTTTTAGTCTCTCCGGATATACTTCATATTTCATTTTCGAAGTATTGTTTATGATAAAACATGCGTCTTTGTTTTCCGTCATCGTTTCCCATTTCGTAGGTAACAGATCATCAATTTCTGGAGTTGGATTTCTGAAACAGGAGTTATTTTCTTTACTCGATATAATTATATTCTACCCGTACTATGTACCATAACAAAATAAAAAAGTTATTAATTTAGAGTTTTATTTAATACTATATCGTCTACTAACCCGTATTTAGCAAAATTGGTCCACATAGTTGTCATCCTATCCCGAACCACTGCATCTGTATCAGTTATAGAGTTAGGCAATCCATAATTCTTTATAATATAGCCTCCTTCATCACCATGACAAGCTCCTTCGCGTTGAATCTTACTTTTCACTTTTATGTAGTTCAATGTACCATCATATGAAAACTCATAAAAATACACGGGTGTATTGTGTTTTGCTATCAACTTAGCTGACACGTACACGCCCCCAAGGAAGTCAACATCAGTAAAGAAATCTATAGCAAAACTATCTTCATCATGATATGTCTTTTCGCCTTCTAGGTAAATCTTTTTCAAAATGCTTTCCATGTCATGCTTTTCCTCGTCGTTCAAATCAAAAGGAAGATAATCAACAAAAGAATTAGACTTTACGAATTTTTCAAGAGTGGCCGCGAAATACGCGACCATAAGAAGGCCTTCACGTGTACAGAAGCCCGTCATGAATGGAACTTTTATAAATTTGCCTCTTGCGAGTAGTTGATAGGGGGACTCCGTTAAAAAAGGTTCCCAATCACCTAACTTTTCTACAGTTGGTACAAACCCAAAATGAATGCCTCCTCGAAATTTATCTTCAGCTACCACAGCCTCAGATGCACTGATTAATTCAACTGTTGTCATATCTTTTAGATATTTCAACAATTCCTCATTGTCTGAAATACTTTTATTTTGTATAGAGGGTATTTTTAAGGCCAGTTTTTTTACATCAGTGTTAATAGCCCAGTGCAATAAAGGAGATCCTGACTGCGCTATAGCTTTGTGGAAAAGACCTTCTGCCATAGAAGATAGCATAAGATAGCCAACAGAAGCACCTCCAGCGCTAATTCCAAAAATAGTCACATTACTTGGGTCTCCACAGAACTTAAAAATATTATTTTGAACCCATTTGAGTGCTTGAACTTGATCCATTAATCCCATGTTGCCTGGAGCTTCTTTACGATCTAAAGACAGAAACCCGAGGATGTCTAGTCGGTAGTTCAAATTAACAATGACAACGTTTTTATCAATAAGAAACTCAGGTCCGTGTTCCTTAACGTCTGTGCCACTTCCGTAGAGGAAGCCGCCTCCATGAAAGTACACCATGACTGGTAGCATTTGTAAGCATCTGCAACCATCTGGAGGCAATTTTGGCGTAAAGATATTTAAATACAGGCAATCCTCATCTCCTATAACGGTATTCATTTCTGTGGAAAATTGCGCACAATAGTAGCAGTGGTTGGTTGCATCCCGAATTCCTTCCCATGATTCTGGTGGCTGCGGTATCTAGAAATATATCAGAAATAATAAATGAATAAAATTTATTTTTGAAACTAAGAAATAACAAAAGATATAACAGTATTTGTTGGATAATGGTTGCTATAGTTAAAAACTGTGTTGTAGCCTACCTACAAACGCCTACCTCAGGAAAATAAAAAAAACAAATGCAGAGTTCCGTAATTTCATATTAAGAATTTGAAACACGCTTGTTAAATATAATACAAAATTTGCAAATTCAAATAATAATTTTAATAAAATTAAAGGGCTATTCGGGTACGTAAGAGTGTAGGTTGATTGATGTGATTGTAGTGTATGCGTGAATATTAGTGCGTGTAAGAATATATGTGTGTGTATCTGTATGCGTCTTTCGTCTTATTAAGATCGAGCTTGCGTTGTAATTCATCGTGTTTATGTAAGATTACAAAATATTAAAGTGGTATATTTTTCTTGCCGTGAATATATCGAAAATGTTGGATAATGACGTAATGTAATTAATATAATAACGTGAATAATGTGGTATAGTACAGTTCCATATTATTCTATTTGTATAAATGTATGTTTCTCTGTCCGACAGAATTCAAAACGAAGTTATTGGAAATAGAACTAGAGTAACCTACATCGCATGGAGAATCAGTACGCTACCAGCGGCCAGTTATGTCTCAAGACGAGTTGAGTTTTAAAAACTTAACAAAATTCAGTTGAAAATTATTGTGTTTTGATTTGTTTCAAATAATTTTTAATACAAATAAAAATATATTTACTTTGTGTTATTACTTAGTTATTTCAAAACTATCTAAGTTTTTGTTAACTGCGTCGTTGGTCAAGCGATTGACATACGCGACTGCTGATCAAGAGGTTTCAAATCCCGGGTCGGGCTAAAAGTGATATTTATTTTAAATGATTATAGAAATGCTTAATAACAGCTCGGAGTTTGTAAGTTGGGGTCTGAACCCCCGTGACTCGGAAAGCACGTAAAGCTTCGGTCCAGCGCCTGATCACTTCCCGATCGTGTCGCATAACCGTCCCATCGGATTATGAGAGTGAGGGAACCGAGAGTGCACCAGTTTTTGTGCACCCATTTGTGCACTATAATATCTTCTGCGTAGTTAGCTGGTCTCCGTTGAGACTGGCCGCCGTGGCCGTAATCGGCTAGCAGAACATTAATTATATAACAAAACTAAAAACCTGTTTCTATTAGTTGTGGGTTTCATTTGCGTTTAGTTATAATTTCGAGACGCCAATCCGTACTATCACGGAACTATTTAACAAGGATATTATCCCATACAAGCACAGTTCAAGAAAAATTAGGCACTAAAATAATAATAATGAGAGAATATTTTCGTGTGGTATAATATCGAATTATAAATAAAGTAACCTCTTGTATGAATTATGTTTCTGAGATAAAGCAGGTGACCTGAACGTAGCTTAAGTAAGTTAAGCAATTTAAATGTGAGTATTAATACTGAATAGTAGGGACAGAAAATATAAAGTTATGTATTGGCCGTAATATAGTAATTTCTCAGCGAGAACCAATAACATTTACTCCCGTTTGTCTTTACATTTCTTGAAAACTTTCATCTCATATCATCACCAGTATGTCTTGTGTAAAATAGCATAGGTTTGATATGCTTCTAATTGATTTTAAGAATATATTTTGAAGTATAGGGAATATATAAAAACCATGATAAAGACGTATCAAACGATCTACCACGAAGTATAAACTCACTCTTTTAGTTAGTTGCAATCATCAGTAAATAACGTTCTTAAGTAATTAAGTACATCATCAATATTAAAGGAATGTAAGTTACTGTAAAAACGTAGTGGTTAAATATAATCCTTGTAACACTGATTATTAACAAATAAGAAACTTAAACTCAAGTAAAAGATATTCACGCGATTTTTTTTTCGTCGATTCATACATATTTAATAGTATCCATAAATTATAAAATAATTCAAAAAGGAATCAATATAATGTAAGACATAACGGGTCTGTTATATATGAATAATAAATTAATATGATTTTTATTACTTTTTGTTCAGTCAATATATCTCTTTAAATTGATTGA
This sequence comes from Hyphantria cunea, assembly GCA_003709505.1. Lineage (NCBI taxonomy): Eukaryota > Metazoa > Arthropoda > Insecta > Lepidoptera > Erebidae > Hyphantria > Hyphantria cunea. The sequence goes on from PKRV01000335.1 coordinate 596,915, forward strand.
TGTTCTCCAATGTACAATTTAGGTGCTAGAGTCTCTCTTCGAGAGTTGTATAAAGATATAGGTATTTTAATTGTTGCATCACAGTACATATTTACAAATTTTAAGTTTGTTAGGCACAAAATTAATGACTACGAGAAACACAGTGATGTAAACTCGTTGCTACCTATCATCGTTTACATAAGGTACGCAACTCGTTCAAAGGTCTTGGTATACGTTTTTACAATAAAATTCCTGTGTATGTAATTGACCTTCCTATAGATAAATTCAAGCTTACTGTAAAAATCACATTATTAGGAAAGCCTACTATGCGATCGGCGATTATCTGAACGACAAACGGTCATGGGCTTAAGATGTTATTAAAAATACACACATACTTCTTTGTCTTCTAATTGAGACAAACTATTAACACATCTTTGTTAGTTGAAAATAATGCGTGGCCATTATTATGGTAATAAAATTTGTTTATCTTTCATGGAATACTAACGCTACTGTACCTGAATATCTGACTTTAAAAAAGAGTGGCCATGAGTTTCTTTGCCAGGGTTCTTCTCATAAGGCTTTACGCATTTTGGAAACTGGAAGTTATAGATCAACACAAGGAGACAGTAGATTTTGGTGGTTTCACCTAATTAACCTTGACCATCCAGTACATGCTGTGGCGTCTGTTAGTGTTGATCTATGATTTTTAACTGTAGCTTCAATTTAACGTTCTTAAATGTCACTTTGTTACTTATACACTAAGGGACATTTATAGACGTTAAATTGGAGGAGGAGTTAAAAATATGATAGTCTACTTCCCTCCTTAGCAAAACAAACCTTTTTCAAACCAGGAAGTACCGCGGCTAAAATATTATGTGTCCTGAGTGAGCTATATTTGATTACTATAGTATGTAATGAAGAATCACCTTAACACACGGAAATTCATAGCAGTTAACACGAGATCCTCATAGTATACCGCCCTAGAGTCAGGTAATTTCACTAAAAAGTACCCTGACGGTAGGTCTCAAGCGCCTTGCTCTGAAGAATATCCAAACCATGTTGTTTCACGTCCCCTTCAAGATCGACACCGCGTCTATCCAGACTTTATCATGAGCTAAGCCTGGGCTTCCACCTGCCTGTCAACCCAACCATTATGCTGCTACCAGAGGTCCCCACTCTCTGACAGCTTGCAGCCCAGTCGACAGCTGGTATCGCCGTCAACGAAGACAGACCGGCCCTCTCCCGATCCCGTTCAGCGATCTCTTCCTGGATCAGTACAGCTTCACGGAAAGAGAACATTGTGCCCCAGTCACCCTCACCCGCCAGCATGGTAACAGTGATAGCTGGCGAGCACAAGTCTCATCCGATTTGACCGACTGGACTAAACTAGACAGGAGGACTGATTTCATTGACTTTACCTTAACGGCTACTAAATAATTTATAGAAAGAGACATTGATACTATATTTAAAAAAATATGAAGTCAGAATAATACAAACAAAGTGAAAACAAATAAAAACTTAAGTAACTTTGCGTTAATGATTAGGTTAACATGTTAATTAATTTAGATGGTACTTAAATAATAAAAATGTAAATAGTACTCACTGAAAATCGGAGGTCACCAACAGGAGGTTTTGCATAAGGAACACCCTTAAAGGCGAAATATGTAAAACCATTGTCATCATTCCTTGCCAATTGACCTTTTAACTTTCCCTGTTCAATTTCAACTATCGGCTCTGACACTGTTCTGATAGTTAAATAAATAAATATATAAATAAATGAATATTTCGGACATCTAACACACAACGCCATCTAGTATAAATACACATATGCTTTCTTTTTGTAAATGTGTACAAAATGTTATGACCCTAATTTGAAGACGACTGTTATTAACGAAAAACTAGACTTCAATGCGCTCAAAGTCTCTCAACATTTAATTAACAAGTATTAACGGATAAAACAAATAAAACAATAAAATAAACGACCCAAATATCATTTAACACGTAGCCAGACGTTCATCATATTTATTTTATTTTTATTTTATAGATTAGGTACAATAACAGACAAGAAACCAAAACCAAAGATATATTGTACATTTAAATTTACAATGTGCAGGTCTGAAGTCCAATTACAAACGTACATAGCACTCCATGTTATATAATGCTTCATTGGAAAATAAACCAAACATCAGATTATGTATTCTATTCTTCAGATGTTTCCATTAACTATTAAGGTAACACCTTAATAATTAATTAAATGAGTTGAAAAAATATCCACTTTGGAGCATATTAGGTTGTAACTAGTCCACATTTTTGAGATTTGACCGTTCTGAGATACATTATTGCTAACAATAATACCCCAAGGTTAGGTATAGTAAAAAGTTGTGGAATACGCACAGATCGAGATGGTATCATAAAGTTTAACTTCTCAACAAGTTCGCAGTCTACGGTGAAGAACCAGAACCAGAACCGGTGATAATTTTGTGTAAATAGCACAAGTCGCTCATCCACCTCCTCTTTTCCAGGCACATTATTTTAAATAGTCGTAGTCGATCACCATAATCTGTCATTGTGCGTCTTATGCCGTATGGTACAATATCAGTCATTATCTTTAATTTTCAATAGATAATATAATACACAGTGTATCAAAAACATCCCTGAGCAGAAGATTTTAGCATACATCGTTTGTACATCTGTAAAGCATTGCCCTCTGCACAATCTCACGCTTCGAATCTCTTCTTGAAGAAAGCTTCTTCGTATAATCACATGTGATTATAGGTTCACAAAACTATTGCCTCGCCGGAACACTATGGCAGTGACTGCCGACTGGACTTCTCTGTACAAAGAAAGCACTTCAAAGGGGAATATTCGCATATATCTAACAATGAGAGTTGCTCATCAGTTTTCAATTGCTTGAGGCCTTTTATTGATAAGGATCTTATTCGCGTAAACGGTTGTATTGTCAATTCCGAACTGGACTATGCGCATGTGTATCCAGTTATACTACCCCGCAATGATCATGTTGTGAATTTGATCATTGATTATTTTCATGTGAAGAATTCAACAGCCGCGCTGGATGTACTAACCTCGCGTTGTATGTAAATTATTATAATTTACAATAAACAGTCCGACCGCAACGCGCAAGTGTACTAACTACGCGTTGTATTTATATTATTATAATTCTCTTTATATCGCCATTTTTCCGGCATTGTGCCTATGTAATTATCTATGATACATATTCTTGATTCCAAATGGCATAGTTTATAGACTCCAATAATTGCATAAAACCTACGGATATGTAAGCCTAAAAGGCTAGAAGGTATAAAACCAAATCTTAGAAAAATGTTTACCACAACTTCTTATACTCACGTACTTTTACGTAGCGTAAAGCTGAAACTGTTATTTTTACTGTGTTTATGAGTCGGTGATTTCGATCTAGAATATACATTTATTATGTTTAAAAATATATTACTATTTATAAGTAATTAAATGAACTTAAATAATTAAAATTCACTATTCCAAGAGTTGTAATAAGAGTCCCTTCTCGTGTACTGAAACCAGCGATGTACGGAACTTTATCAAATTCTCCCCTTGCGTACAACTGGTACGGAGATTTAGAAAAGAATGGTTCCCAGTCGTCAGGCTTCGGCTTTGTGCCAACTATAGAAATAGTTGGCACAAAGCCGAAGTTAATACCACCTCGAGATTGATCTGCAGCTAATACCTTCGAAGATGCAGTAATTAAGTCATTCGTTGTCATACTTTTTAAGTATATTAACAATTGCTCATCGTCTGAAATATTACTAAGCAGCGTCGTTATTTTCCAAGCCAGATTTTTTATTTTAGTGTTAAAAGCCCAATGTTGTAATGGAGATCCTGACTGTACTATAGCTTTATGGAAAAAACATTTGGCCATGTCCGACAACATTAGATAACCGACTGAGGCACGTCCAGCACTAACTCCAAAAATAGTAACATTATTCGGATCTCCACCAAATTTTTGCAATGTTATTTGAATTCATTTCAGTGCTTGAACTTGATCTCTCAAACCCATGTTGCCCGAGCTTCTTTCCGATCTAACGATAGAAAACCGAGGATACCAAGTCGGTAGTTCAAACTAACAAGAACTACTTCCCTATTGATTAGGAAGTCAGGTGCTTGCGCTGAATCGTCTGTACCGTCTCCCAAAATGAATCCTCCTTCGTGCAAGAAGACCATCACAGGGAGGAACGAAGAACCATTTAAAGATAACTTTGGTGTGTAACGTTCAAGTGCAAGCAATCTTTATTTCCTATAACGATCAGTTTTATTAGAAAGTTGCGGACATATGTTTCAGGTTTCTCTAGCATCTCGAATTCCTTCCCGTGGTTCCGCTGGCTGCGTTACCTATAACTAAATAAACAAAGAAAGTTCTTAGTTAACAAAATCTTGTAATAGGGATTTAAATTAACGTTCAGTCAGAACTATAAAATTAAATAGTATTTTTGAAGTTGTTATTTAAAACATGAGGACACTAAAAAACCAGGAAATAAGTAAGAGGAAGAACCTTGTTACTATTTTACCTACCACACAACTCAACCGATAGTTCAGGAAATTATTTAGTACCTTAGACTTCCTGCAAGTACATTCTACATTTATGCATGACTCATTTGTTGAAAACATCAATCTTTATTTACATCGGAGATAGGTATATATGAATTAATATATTTTAATATTGGATAATTTGCTAAATTATATCAGTCCAGCGAGAATAAACCAACTTGTCTTGTCAGCGTGGCTATATAATAGGTATATGGTAGGCTAAAACTTCCTTGCCCAGGAAAGGCGTATATCAGGCAATGGACTGACACTGATATGATGATGTGAATCCAGCGAGCGACATACGTTCGATGCCCGAGTCGGACTGCTGTTGTGTTTTTCTTACAAGAAATTCTTAATAGTAGCCGTATGGAATATGACGGCGTTTCCCGCTTGTGCCTCGGAGAGCACGTTAAGCCGTCGGCCTCGGTTGTCATGAACATCTTTGGGAAGGAAGTCAAATATACTAAAGGATAAAGGGAGATAAGATAACCCTAATATAAACCCTTTTAAATTTTCTCCGGTTGCTCCGAGTGAGATCAAAAAGATAATACTCTCCATCAGATCCAATGCTATTGGTTGCGATCAATTTAGCCGACGTATGATCACCACAACTCTTGACCACGTCTTTCCTATTATCTACCATTTCTCCTTGGACTCCGGAATTTTCCCATTGTCTTAGCGCTTTCTCTCCAAGGTCTTAGAATCACGTGTGCTCAAACAGTTTTCGAAAATTATCTTTGAAAACAACTTGCTAAGCCCGTTGCAGTCTGGTTTCAGGCCTGGACACAGCACTACTTCCGCCCTTCTCAAAGTGACTGGCGATATTAGGGCGGGTATGGAGGACACAATAAAGGTCACTGTTTTAACAGTGATTGACTTTTCCAATACTAATACCGTTAATTACGATATCCTCTTATCTATCCTTTCCCATCTTATGATCTCGCCCGAAGCGCTGGAATGGTTTCTATCATATCTTCGGGTGCGCCAGCAGTCCGTCCGTATGGATGAATCTTCATCAAGCTAGTGTGATCTTGACTCTGATGTCCCTCAGGGCGGTATTATTTCTCCTTTGTTGTTCGCTGTATACATAAATCTCCTTACTCTTGAACCTCAGTGTACGTATCATCTGTATGCCGACGATCGTCAACTCTACTCGCAAGAAAAAGTTGAAGTAATTTAGCCATAATTCATTTTCTCTACTCCTCCTCCATATAAATTTTAACTGGGTTCAAATTTCATACTCACATAATTTTCGTAAAAAGGGGTGCTTTTTGCTTCACGTGTTAATATATAGATATCGACTGGGTGTCAAAGGAACTCAATAAGGGAACAAATAACGCAGGGTGATAAACTTCAAGCAAAAGAAAAGTTCAAGAATGGGAAGCAAATACAATTTGGTCACCGTTCATGTATTTATTGCTGTAGAGTTTGCTTCAAGTTTGATCACGGCCAGGTAGCGTTTTAACATTGGTTTATTGCCTTATACGGTTTAAGAACGTTTATTTCTCAAAAGAAACTACATTATTCGCTTATATGACAACTTAAAACTATTACTAGTTTCTTACAATGTCACTCTAAAGAGCGTACTTAGCATAAAAATAAAGGTAAACAATTAAAAATATACATATAAAATTGATGTTAACAAAATCAAAAAAAATGACGGAAATATGATAAACTGCCTGTCGCCATAACTCCGCATCAACCGATCGCCACAATGTGCAGTCATTACTAGATGAGACTAAGATAACTTAATTAATTTTGCTTGTGTAAATAGTTTTTTCATATTGTGTATTTTAATATCAAGTAGCTATATTCGGTTCAAGCTCCCTAATTGTTTTATTATGTACCTTCATTTCACTTGATTGTGTGAGTATATTGTATTTGTTAGGACATAAACAGTTAATGTTGAGCTAATGGTAGTTCCTTACTTAAGAATCATGTATGTGTCATCTTTCTTAAGGTCTTCTTCTTCCTACGTGCGGTGACGGATTAACAATACGGAGTATCACAACCCCTCTAATGCCATGGGTGTTGGGAGGACTGACTAACAGAGTAAACTACACCAGCCAAAACCATGTTGTCCAGTAAAGTTCGCACCGTTAGTTCTTGTTGGCTCTTTAACAAATCGTATTTCAACCTGTTTGTCCAGAGCGATATAGTAGACCAAAATCTCCTTGCTAAGTAGAGGCCTATGTAGAGCAGTGGTCTTTCAGTTAGATATTTTGCTTTGTTTATTGGATATAAATTAGATTACAATGGCTAATGGCTGCCAGATAATGATATACTTACCTAAGCTTACTTGGCAGCGGGAACTGTACTTCAAATCAAATTGTATGTCTTTAGTATATCCACAAGCATGAATGTTTATTAGATTTCTTTTTAAAACATCTCAGGCAACGGTTCTAAGCGCAAGTGCTTTTCTCAAAAATTAAAAGAGAATCATATCACAAATTGTTGTGGTTTGTTAATAAAGTAGTTGAAATGCACATCACTATGTTTTTAAACACAAATGCCTGATAAAATTATTAACGTTACGTGGTATGCTGCTTAAAATATCTTTCTGTGGCAGCCTACAATTTGTGGACTACTGTATAATTAGAATTAAAGAAATTGCGATGTTACCTATTATACTGCTGAATACATCATTGTCATAAAAATAATTTAAGCAAAAAATTTAGAATTACCAATCATGAAGGCCTTGTAGAAAACTAAAGAAGAAGGTTTCCGACTCCTTATGACGTCCTTACTACTCGGTATAAGAGTTTAAACAAAATACTGTTTATATGTAAACTTCTATGTACTTAGAATAGAAATGTTATCTATTATGCTGCAAAATATCTAGTATAACTGATTAATGTACGTTACATTAATCAGTTATAAAACTTTAGAATTACCAAGCATGAGGATCTCGTAGAAAAATAAATGAGAAAGTTTTCGACTCCTTAAGTCAGTCTGACTACTCGACATAAGATTTTAAGCAAAGTTAAGTACTGGTTGGTTTGTCTCTAAAGCTGCCCAACATTATATTCAAATTGTTGGAATAATTTTCAATAAGTTCCTCTGGTAGCAATAATTTAGACACTAAAAGAAAAGAAACAAGAGTGAGGGGGCGCGTGTTCCATATTGTTTTAATAAAGTAATAAATAAAATAACAGGAAATAAATACTTACGACCGCAGACCTTTTTCCACACATTTTTTCACATCGTTCGAGGTAAATAAAGATCAGACCAGCAGCGTAAAGCTATAATGTATTATTACAAATCGATATTCATATTTAATTTCACCTCCCGTCTTTAGAGAAGTTCTTCTCCATAAAACATTATTTTTCTCTTCGTGAAGAGAATACGAACCGACTTAACATTCTTATACTAGCTGTTGACCGTAGCGCCAATTGCGTGTAATTCAGGACTCGTGGTAAAAAGCTTATGTTCTTCCTCAAGAATCAAAGTATCTCAATGAAAAATTTCATTGAAATCGGTGCAGTGGTTAAGCCGTCCGAAATAACAGACAGTCAATTCATCATGAGTTGCATGATAAATGCATTGTTCTCAATATATAAAAATGTTAAATTGGTTCGTTCTGTATAAAAACCCATATAGTTCAGTACCAATTGAAACCGCACCTATTCAAAGATTGCTTTTATCTATTTTTCAGTTTTATTCTTCTTTTCTCGTCTCATTAAGAAGGAAATCATACATGATCTCTTTTTAAAATATGACACCGTTTGTGGACATTGTGCTGTCGACTGCGCATTCCTGAGTGAGACTAAAAGGATTCATGAAGTTAGAGTTGTGAAAGTAATATCTAAATGTGTGGCCGGGCTTTCTAAGATCGGTTTACTAGTGGAAAGATAGATTTTATACATCAAAACCCAGCCGAGAAGAAAGACCACTGGAATGAGTATCAAACCAATTAATGCTATTAATAGTCCTCGTGAATCAATAGGTTCAAAATTTCACCTCTTAACTTAATATTATGTACATACTCATTCCTAAGATCTAAACATCTACTGCCTAACTTTATTATTCTAATATTATGTTTGGGGTTGGCTGCTATTTCAACCGGATTTACTTGAATGTCAGTTTTTCCACGAAGTGACTGGCATCGCACCTCCGCAACCCTAAAGGCGAACTGAAATCGAAGGTTGAATTAGTTGACAATATATTTGAGGGCATTGACTTTTCAATAACGATTGCTCTAGTTGTTCATGACGACCGGGACCAACGGCCTAACGAGCTCTCCTAGGCATAGGAGATTCCTGAGATCTAAAATTAACGTTGTCATTCAACATCATCATCTGCAATAGTGTTTAATAGTCCTCTGGAGAACATAGGCCTCTTTCTTAGCAAGGAAGCTTTATATATTGTTAGTAAAATATATGATTAATTATAATAATAGCTATCTATTATAGCTTATTTTTACCAATAATACACTAATTTTATTTCAAAAGTTTCTTCGTGTCGTTGGATATATAGTTATGTTAATTTACGCATTGTACGCTATTCGCATACATGTTATAAGATTAAATATAAAACTTCCACACATTTAATAGTCAAAAAATACTCTCCATTTTTTTTTATCCATCACCAGGCATGGGACTTCAGTGTCTATAACGGGCACCTATTTCAATGTAATCAATTCATCATGTAGTGGAGTTGAATTGAAAATAAACCAATAATAATATAAAACATGAAGTTTGTTGTGTGTGTAGGTAAGTTTTCATATGATTTTGGCAATCATCGAGTAATTTCGGTACCCTTTAGTTCAGTGTATACCATAACGCCTGTCTTAAATAGCTTAGCAATAATTGGTAGACTTGTAAGCACAGGCATTTCAATGTGGCACTTGATGCCGCCGCACTGGACACTACTTCATAGCAGCAAAAATTTAAACTAATATAATATTATTAATTTAAAATTAACTGTGTCTATCTATTTTTTAGGCTTTCACGGCTAGACCACTGCACCGATTTCAATGAAATTTTGCAGGGAGATACTCTGATCCTTCAGGAAGAACATGGGCGACTCTACAATACACGCAGGCGTGTGTTGCCTGCTCTGAAGCAGACGAAAATTTGTCGTGTCGACATATGTCGAAGCTGGAACATTTCACAATTAAAATTGTTTTTCTAACAGTTATGACACAAAATCTGAACTTGCCCTTATTTTGCAAGGTTGGTCCATAAAATAGTCATAATATCTCTTACTACATAGTCAGCATTAGTAAATGGTTCAACCAATTTATTATGCTTTAGTAAATAACCTACTACATCCGCATGACAAGCTCCAGCTCAGTCTATATTATGCAGTTTCTTATCGAGGTTCAGATTATCATGATAATAAAATTTATAAAATTACACAGGGGAATGTTTTACTATTAACTTTGCGAATGCTAACTTAGCGGAAAGAAAATCTATATCTTTGAAAAAAAATACAGCTTAGGCGTTTTCATCGTCGTAATCATTTGAGCCTTCCTAGTGGTTTGCTTTTAGTTTTATTTCCATATGCAATTTATCCTCACTAGCAATATCAAATAGCTAAAATTCGATAAAGGGATTCATTTTTCAGAAACTTTTTTAGAGCAGGCACTGAATGTGTCATCTCCAGAAACCCTTCTCCTGAACAAAAACCAGTTATATACGGAACTTTATTAAATTCACCATGGGCGAGCAATTCATATGGGGCTTTGGATAAGAACGGTTTCCAACTGTTTAGTTTTTCTACAGTAGGTACAATACCCGATTAATGCCACCTCTATAATCTTTTTGTATTGTTCCAGATTTGATGTATTTTAGCAGTTCTTCATCATTTGAGAATGCTATATTAGACGCGGATGGAATTTTTGTGGCCAATTCTCTCACTTTAGGTTTAATGAGAGCCTAAATTGATATTAAAGTTCCTGACTGAGCTATAGCTTTTTCATTAAGCATACAGTCCGTTGGAAATAGGAGAAAGCATGTGTTAAAAGTTACTGTAGCCAAAAATAGTCACACTACTATATTTGGGTTTCCACAAAAGCTTGTAATGTTTTTTGGACCCATTTAAGTGCTTGAAGTTGATCCATTATACCCATATTACCTAGAGCGTCTTTACTCTAGGGTGGAAATCAAATATATTAAGACGATAATTTATACTAACAATTGCAACATCTTTCTCAATGAGGTAATCGGGTCCTTGCCCGGAAACTCTGTTCGGTTATACGTTTGAAAATCACTTCCATAAATATAAACCATAACCGGAAGCAGTTGCGACTCCTCCGACCATAGTTTTGGTCGTGTCGTGTACACACAAAATATTTACCAAATTTAGATATAGGCAATATTCAGTTCCTATTACCCTATTTGTTTCAAAATCTAGGTGAGCACTATTATTGTCATCGTGCGTTGCATCTCGAATGCATAATGGTTAAATCAATCTTAGATAATCAATACTGGTGTAATTCTGGACTTACATCATTAACCATAAAACTGAAAGTTTAGAACCGCAGTCTAAGCAATGACAAGTGAAATATACCTAAAATAATTATGGACAAGTGCATCAAAAACAAACAAGTAAGTACGTTACGAATAACAACTTGTTTCTACACAAATACGTGATACTGTACATATTGAGATACCATGATGAGAAACGAAACATATTTAATGCAATGATAGTCCTTGTACTAATCTTTGTTTTGAAAAGTGACAATTACATTTCTCTAAATTGATTCGAATCCCGCGCACACCGAGATAGCCGGATGCGCACCTGTGTTTCATCGTCATGTCGTGAGAACTAACCACGATCTGTAACGCAAATTTAACAAAGAAAACCTATCTCGACGTCTTCAAAGCATTATGAACATTATTTTCTGCGTATTAGGATGCAATGTAAGTTTAGTAAAAGCAAAATTGTCATTGCAAGACTCATATAAGGCTATACAAAGTTCCCTGTTATGCCATGTTTGTTGTGTTATTTTGTACGCTTTTAACATCCGTGCTATTATCGCAACTTTTTAGTGTAGACCAACCATGATTTGGGTACTAACATTTATTTATGTAGTAACTTTTAATTATTATTTATTTAACAAATATAATTTCAATTCTTGTCTCTTTATTATAAAATGCTTCTGCATCATCCTCAGAAACAATATAGAAAACTACACGCACCACAAAGTGCAAAACGCCCTTGCCAGCCTGACTGCAATTTTGATGAGAAGATTATTGAAAGTAAAGATGTCCTTTTTTGAATGACGAATCATAAAACAAACCAATCAAAGTAAGGAAACATTAGGAAAATAGCTATAATTTTTATGAAAAATAGGTACGTTGCTTCGATTATATTCTAAAGATACTTCCCAAAGAGAGGACTCTCTCTAACAGTAAATTATTTAAGGCTGTTAACGTCAAGCTACTATGAATTTCGGGTTTGGGTGGAAAATTTAGGAAGCAAGAATACATTTTTTTTTTATTTTATTGATATGTAGCCGCACCGAGACCGATGAGTTTTCATAGTCATTTATGAAGGGAAAGCTCTATATGCAATCGAATTTCGTTACGTTTAATATTAATGTTTAATATTATTTGGTACTTCGACAGCGTAGACACCCTACCAAGCACACGTGAATACTTTGCGAAATGCTGTATAGTTTGCCGTGTGAACCCGATCACGACCTTTTTACATTTTTCCATTGCGGCAAAAAACAATTGAATTATTCGGTGAATAAGCTGTGGGTACCGAAATTCCTTTCGGCCAATTTTATCTATTTATAAATCAACACAATTAAGATTCGTTTATGGCGGTTTCTTTGAGTTTTTTATTAATAAACACCTGCCAAAATGACTCTACTCAGCTTGATGGAAAGCTAGAGTAGAATTTAGGAGTGGTGGTCACCATCATCGTTGTGAATGCGGACAATGCAGCTTGGTGACCTACACTATGGCGGACTGGTGAGATGATTATCACGATCGCTTGAAAACCCCGGAATCAGGGAGGAAAGAAAACACGTGCGCTGGTAATTAGTTCCAAGTTTTTTTTTATGGTACAAGGAGCAAACGAGCAGACGTATCGCCTGATGATAAGCGATTACCGCCGCCCATGGACACCCGTAACACCAGAGGTATCACAAGTGCATTGCCGGCCTTTGGGGATGGATGGGAAGGGGAATATCCTCACTCACTCGATGAACACAGCGTAAGTGCTGTTTCACACCGGTTTTCTATGAGGACGTGGTATTACTTCGGTCGAGCCGGCCCATTCGTGCCGAAGCGTGGCTCTGCCACGGTATATATCCCAAATTTTAATTCCTCGGCATAGAAAGAGCAGAACCATTCAGCTCGAGAGCGTGGATATGCTTAAACGATATTATTTGTTATCTGCATATTGACATATTTATGTACACATTTTAGCCAAGTGTACCAGAAGATGATGCGAGATCAGGGTGAAGCAAAAAAGCGTGTAAGATGACACGTGATAAGAACTGTTTCTTTAAGGAATAAGCGTGAATAAGGATTTTCAATATGGGTATTGGACGTTTATGCTATCTCTTAATTTCTTTGAGACTACACCAATTTTCATCACAACATAAATATTAACTTACCCTTATATTACAATGTCGTTCAAAAAGTAGGTAATCATTCTATCCCTTACCACAGAGTCAACCATACTGTGATCATGTTTGGTCATAGACACGACGGCAAAGCCTTTGCCTAGTTTGGAATCAGAGGGTCGTGTATAATGTGTGATGTTTAAGGTATAATTGTTTTTCTTAGTACAGTAATCGTAATATTACTTTAACTGTACATTCCATATTTGTTAACCTTTCAGCAATGCGCCGCGCCGTTAGCGAAAGCATGGAGAGTTCAACGACATTTAAAAGTGTTACAAGTTACAAAGGTAATACAGTAGATCACAGTTTCATAACTGTGAAAATTTTGGGATCGAAACATTTAGAGTGCTCTATTTTAATATGATATGAGTCTACCTTACGCTTACCTACAAAAAGCAGATTTAATCTTGAGTAAACCCGACGAGTAATAGAAGTAATGTATTTTTGAAATATTTATGCCGAATGCCTAACATCATAATTTAGATAAGTACATATTTGACTTCATCATGGTCATTACGAGGGCTGTTTTAAAAATAATTCTCCGACGGCCTCGTCTGCAATGCTAAATTTTCGCCCACGAAGCATTTTTTTTCCGTGGGAAATAAAAAAAATTAAAATGGGATAATCTTTGTATCCCCGAAATTACCACATAGTCCGTAGTTCCACTAGTAGAATGCCACTACTTGGGCGCTCGATATCCAACTCTATCTATTTTCTTATCGGTGAGAGAATGAGGTATCTATCGTGAAGCAAACTTCCTAACATTAAGGTGTTCATGCAGGAAGGTGGCAACTGCCTGTGATTCAATGTTTATTTCGGCCTGTACTTCTCGATGTGTATTATGTATATTTTCTCGCAATAACCACTCTACTCTGATGGCGTTTTCATGAGTTACTGCAGTTGGTAGTCGGCCGGGTCTGGGGTCGTCGGTTAAGTTTTCTCTACCACATTTGAATTCGCGAAACCAATAAATAATTTTGCTAACGCAGAAGGAGACTCCCCAAAAGCAGCTTGAAATTTTCCTGAGATTCCTCTAAGTTTAACCCTCATTTATAATCATAGAAAATCATAGCACGAAAAGCTTCCCGCAAGACGTCCGTTGTTACAAACAAAAGAAGAGTGACAGATAATCTTTAAGCATATTAAAAAAAACTACACATAGGTGGCCAGTGATTCACAAAGGAGGTTTTTGTTGAAATTAGCCGTCAATCCAAAATAGTTTCATGACGGAAGCGATTGTATTTATTCTGTGGCTATCAATTTTCGGAACAATCTAGGTATTAATTTTAATATTTTGTATTCATAAGCGGTCGTTCATGAAGGTTTATGAATCTAGCGTGCTTATTGTGATCAAGGTTCAAATAAATATTCAATTACTGTCCATACGCATTCGCGGTGGACAGTAGCGGCAGGGCCACTACGCTTTCATGTGACCGCGGATGTAGGTTCGGAGTCGACCATAAATCGCGATGCGCGCCTACAGCACAGCTTCTTTTGTACAGTGACTTTATTCCACATACATACAGACATTGTAGAGTGTGTGGGTCGTGCGGCGTGATTGTGTGTACAATTGGTGCGCGCGCAGGTGTGTCCGAGACTGGACGGCGCCGGCGCACATTCCATCGGCGGTCACGGCGCCGCGGACTGACTGTGTAACTATGTACTTGATGTTTGCGGACACGACTTATGCGTTCCCGAATGATACTGTCTAAAATATTAAATCAATATTCTTTAATTATTCATTGAAGTTTAGCTACGACTATGGAATAATAATGTCACGCATAAAACACAACTATGATTAAAGCTCTCAGTCTCAATGAAATTCGTCACCCGTCCGTGATATATAAAGATGTCGGTAACTACCTACTTAGATTAAAGGTGAACTGAGGTGAAAGGTGAACTAGAAATGTGAACAAATTCTAATTCTATGCATTTAAACAGATCTTTGCAGTTTAACATCACCTTTACAGATCTGTTTCAGGTATGCATAACATGACATAATGTACCATTTATTTAAATGACATGAAGTCTGCTGTAATGTAGCACCAGTATTGCTTATTTAACCTAATTTATTGAACAATATCACCATATTAATGTACCATCCACAAAATCCTTGATATTTTTTTTCAATAAGTTAAAAAAACTTGTTGAAATCAAACCTTGGTTTATTATCGTGATTCTTGTATTATAAAGTAATCCGTATCCATCGCCTTTTGTACACACTAACACTGCCATCTACCGTGAAGTTTGGTTGCTTGAAAAACTCTTGTTTCTTTGTACTACTGCTACTTGCCAATAGATGTCGTAAGTTGCTTTTTTTTCAAAATGAATTTAACTTAAATTAATGAAAGAAATATTAATATATATTTAACTGTAATAAAATTTAAATAATAGAGTAGTAGCAGTCTGTTATTGAATTAATTGTAAAAATATTGGAATAACGGCAAAGACGGCAATACTAAGAACGCATGGAGAAAAACGAGATGAATAACCTTATGTCAAACTCAAAATCAGAAACTGAACGATAGTCGCCGTCGCCGGTAGAAACTCGAATATTCTAGACTCGGGCATCATTTCAGCCAGTACTTCGTTTGTTTCTGAATTTAGTTTTTGTTACAAATTAAAGAAATAAGATGGCTGCTTCAATGAAACGCTTGATTCCTCTTCTTGATCGCGTCCTTATCAAAAGGGCCGAAGCTATTACGAAGACGGCAGGCGGCATCGTGATACCTGAAAAAGCACAAACGAAGGTTTTACACGGTGAAGTGGTTGCTGTTGGGCCTGGTGCGAGAAAAGACAACGGTGACTTCATTCCAATTCTGGTTAAGGTTGGCGACAAAGTCCTTCTCCCCGAATATGGCGGAACTAAAGTTTCTCTAGAGAATGATGAGAAAGAGTACCACCTTTTCAGAGAGTCTGACATTCTGGCAAAAATTGATAACTGAACAAAGTGTTAGCTTTAATTTTGGTGTTTTTGATTATGTTAGTCATAAATTTAGAACTAGTAGTGAATGAACGATAATGATTGTGTAACACGTTAATGTGTTTGAAAAGATATTGATGTTATCTCAGCTGCATTTCTTATTATAAATTTGTTATCCAAAGTATGTTGTTTCATTAATAAAATCCAGTTTTATTATGGATCAGCATTGCATCAGGTGGCTTCTGTCATAACCTATAACTAACCTATCTCATTACTTGTTCATTTTCAATATTTGTTCAAGTATTAGTAATATGAAAAATCTTATGAGAATCGCACTTCCAAATGTTAGTATTCAGTAATAATGATGATTGAATAGGATTTACGAAGTACAATTGATGCAATACCTGAGCAAACTGTTGCAAGCCTCATAAACTTGGGTTGAAGCCGAACTGTTTGTCTAATCTTTTTTCTATCACATTTTAACTGCTAACTATGTAATTATTTGTAATGTGTTATTAGTTTCGAAAACAGCATGTTTCTTAGTTCATTAACCTCACCAACCCTATGGTCTGATAATACAAATAAGATAGTCTAGCTAGCTAACCGTTAATATTTGATTGGTATACAAAGCAGCTTACACACATAGGAATCTTATAATTCTGGATGTCTGTATCACCAGTTATGCAATTCTTAGTTATATTAAACAAATTGAAGAGCCAAACAAATTGAAGAGCCCTTCATAAATATGGTGTAAAAAGATGTTTACTTTTTAATAAATGTTTTTTTCATGTATGAATTTGGTTATTTTGGTACTAAGTAGTACCAAAATAACTAAAATCGTAATAAGTAGGTACCCATAACATTAGACAATTATAAATATGTATTATAAATTCATGTTACACTTCAGAAAAGATGATTTTATACTAACTACATTGTGTTTACATTGATAAGAAATTAAAATTCAGTTTTTTTATTGAAATTTGATAGTTTGTGCTACAATAATTGTAATATGTATTTGGACTCGAAAGTAAGAAATTGACATTAGGAAGAAATATTACTCTCCCAGTATGAAGAGGGCTTGGGTTAAGGTGTAGATTTCAATAATAGATATCTTTCTTTGAGATAGTTTTTTGTTCTTGCGAAAGACTGTCCCCATTTCATGTCATCCACATTATTTGTCATCAATTTCATTACTACAAAGACTTATAATAGTAGACTTTAAATACTTGACATTGCAGAAATAGCTGATCCGGTTGGTTGCCATCTTAAGAAGAATAGAGATCTCAAACAGATGTCTTATACCAGGTTACATAGAACAATTGTTTTAAATATTATGCCTGTTCCTTTTTAATAATAAAATACCATGATTCTTATCAAATTATAGAAGGCATTATCATTAAAAGAAATAAAAATAGGGTGATAACTGCCAGCCTTATCAGTGCTAAGGTCAATATCTTATTTCTTTCCTTCTACCCCAGGAGAACCTTGAACCCGCGGGAGTTATGCATCGTCAAACTCAAATGAAATGAGACCATGATCTTCCAAATACACCAGTCTTAAATAATTTTTGTAAGTAAGTGAGGTTATCATAGGCCAAAAACTGTGTCCTGATTCTGGGGGGGTGGGATTCAAGAGACGGTATGAATGACAACACACCTTCAACTCTTAGAGTTATCGGAGGCGGAGCTATCACGCGATGAGATCTGATGGTCACCTGAAAGTAATCTGAGGACTACTTATTTGCCACTTACATTAGAAAAAATCCATACTCCATACTAATTATTTAAATTCGAAAGTAACTCGTGTCTATTACGTGTCTCGGCTAAACTGTTTAATGAAATTTGGGATGGAGATATTCTTGAGCAAAGACAGGCAAAAGCTACTATTCTATAAATCTACATTTTTAGTCCCTAGTTACTTGAAGCAGTAGTAGTCCTCAGTTCTAATTCACTGTATTTTATCACTATTGACATTGGTTTGCTCCCGTCTGTGTCCGTAGTTATACGTATTGGAGAGCAAACGTGATTACCATACTTTGAACCTTTGAACTGTGGCGTCGTAGCATATAAAAGAAACGGAATCAATAACGAAGACGTGATAATAAAGAATCTGTGATTAGACAAAGTGTATAAACATCAATGTTAGATACCCGATTTTTTTTAATGATAAAGCTCAATATACTACTTAGAACTAGCATGTGACTTCAACGCTATCTGATGCTTTAGAACAGCCGAACAATGTAGGCACCATATATATAGAATACCAAATCTGTTAGACTCTCACTTGTAAAATTTTATCATACAGTGAAGTTTTCAGGGCTGTAATATCATTATCAGTTGACATTTTAATGTTTTCTCAAAAATGGTTACATAAATGTAAAATATTAATATTCAATATGAATATGATAATGTAATATAATCAGTCTCAAATATTCAGACAACCTTAGATACATTTTAAATTACAAAACTTATAACTTACATTTACAGTACTCACTCCCTGTCTAACAATAATTATATTTTAAGTGGGAATAAACAAGGACATTCATAATGACTAGTGTGTAGTGTGGGCGAAAATTGGTTTTCCAACCCAACTTACATTTTTGTTAAAGCAATTTCATTTCTTGCATTAAATTTTGGAATGCTTGTCTTAAACACACAGGCGTATATATAGGCCTCATTTTTTTTAACCCGCGTCGCAAAGAGGAGTTTTATAAGTCGATATCTATGTGTGTGTGTGTGTGTGTCTGTGGTATCGTAACTCCAAGTGAATGGACCGATTGTCATTTTAAAGCATTTGAATTTCCTTGCGGTTGTTCTTAGCTATGGTTGGTAAATATCGGTCCAGCAGTGTAAGAATATCAGCTTTTTATCAAAATGATGTAGGACATTTTATCATATGACTACCTACTCGATTAAGTGCTTGTTTAGGGGACTTTTTTTTAAATTTTAGCTTTTATTAAAATCATGTGTTAAGTAACACCTTCCTATATAATATTAACCCTAGTTATACCTGGACTCTTCAAGTAAAGTTATGGTTGTCTGAAAGAGATCGCCGTGAGCGATAAGACCGCCTATCGTATTATTTGCATATTTGTAACTCTTCCTCTGTTTTAGTTTTGTAATTTTGCATGTATACAATAAATATATATAAATAAATAAAAAAAGAGGATTAGAAAGGAGACTTTAGTCTAATTTAATACGCTGTCATTTTTTCTTTCTCTTTCCAGTACTGTTCAACGTAGGCTCTCTTACGAGACCCACGGGATGAATAAATGTGGTGGCACTGAGTACCTATTTTAATCCATAATCACACGACTATAGATCGATAAATGTAAAGTATTATATATAGCCTTTTTTATGTATTGGGTTATACAGAATAATGCTGAACAGTAGCCTGTCGTTTGAAAGTTGCGGTCTTAGTTTGCGTGCCTCGGAGAGCACGCAAATACCATAGGTCCTGCGCCTGATCTCACACCGGTCGTGTTGGATAGCATAGCCGTTCCATAGAATTAAAAGACTATGGGAAACAGAAACTGCACCTCATCTCATGAGTAGTTGGCTGGTCTCTATTGAGACTGGCCGAAATCAGCCAGCAGTAGGTACATAACCATCACAAAAAATTTACTAATACCACTTTTGACTAACATTGTTATTAAATAATATTACAAATAACATTGTCATTTTAAAATTACACACATGTACTAGATATGAAATAGCATTTATTTTTCTTTGTACAAGTATAATTTCACTACTAGTTGATACTATGAGTGAACATTAATTATCGTATTAAAACGTAAATCACAGTTAATACAATATTTAGTAAGGCCATTATGCTAATAACACACAGTAAGTGGAATCAATGATATTTTATTTACATGTAAATTAGACGGGTAGAATAATTTAAAATGTTTTTTGTTAATTTTTCATTGCTTATGATTGCACAAAAAGTTGTATTGTTAAAGAAATAAATTGTTAATGTTGTTATGGATGGATGAAAATAAAATTTTAAAATTCGAATGCTACGTTTTTGATTGCAATTATTCAATAAACGAAAGTTTTAACTGATTTCGTATTGTGTAAGATACTTAGTGTCTATAGTATTTGAATTCTTGAAATGTTTGAATTACGTCATTTCTCACACATACATAAATATTTACAATTTCAAACAAATTCTCTTCTCAAAACAGTATCTCATTTATTTGAGGTTGATTATCTAAAAGATCTCTGCTCGATTTACTTGCTTAACAGATCATGATGTTGATAGTTTGTTAGATTGATACATAAAAATTTCTAAAAACATAAGTTGAATCATCAAGGAAAACTGTAAAAATTACTTACAATAATAACATCTATTTATGTTTTAATTTTAAAATTAACAAATGAAATAATATTAAGTTATTATTTTCTACGCTACTTAATGCAGTAACAATGATAAACGTAGTGGTTTCTTATATAAGGACATAAATAATATCAGGATATATAAATATCTACTATAAGTAGAATAGAAAATATTCAACATAAGACTCTATATTTCATTAAACTGTATACTTTTATACACAAATGTCAAAATATACACGAAATTAGCAGCTTAAATTGTATCTACTTAAGTGCATTGTGCATTAAAACTACATTTACATGATGGCAAGCAATCTTATTTTTAATTTTACATGATACAGAACTAAGCATATTGAAATACTTGGCCTTGAGTTGTGACTTTTTAATTATATGAGATTACATATTTATATGTTAAAACTATGATACTTTTAGGTATTTGTAACTTGGTTTTAACTGGTGAATTGTACAACAGCCATGTCAATTAAATCTATTTCCCATACCTAACCATTCTTCTGATTTGAAAAAAAAATAGTGTTTAGTTTGATTTCACTTCCAAGGTAGTAAAATGAGTATGCTGACCAATACTCTCAGGTTCTGCTCAGGCTTTTCATCAGATAGAGTACAGTCACTTTGGTAGAAAAAAATTAACCTAATTTTTCAAATTTCAATGTTATTCTTATTGTAATGTATGTAACTCCACGCTACTGTATAGGAGTTAAGAATGATAATAAATACACAAGTAGAACAGTGATGTACAGATGGTAAATTAGAATTTAACACACATCACACACAATTCAGTTTTAGTGGCTGCTCCTAAATTAACATACATCAATACTCTATATGGGTCAGTATTGACTGACAGAGTACAGGGACTAATTCAGTAACAATTTAAATTAAACCTAAGGTTCTGTAGATTACAACTGTATTTCATGCAACAAAATAAAATTATGGCTAGAGTTTAGTTTAACTGTACTGATTTAGCTAATTTACACATGCACCATAACTCTAATGTGTTTACAACAAAAAGGTACATAATAATGGCATATCAATTCATCATTATAATGTAATTTATACTATTGTAAAGATATGGCAGTGCGTCTCACTGCAGCTGACAATGCCGGGTTCGGGTCTGGAGGCTCCGTTAGCAACTGCACTGACGTCCAACAACCATCCTCATTTGACTGACGTAGAGCCTCCATAGTAGCCTGCACTCTTTGTCCATCTTCGAATGTTGCTGCAGCTTTCACAGGCTCCTTGACCCAATCCATTTGCTCCTTAACAGGTAGAAAAGCTTCTTTCAAAGCACTAATCATTTTACACAGCCCTTTAATGTATGGTTTAGGCACAACACTTGATGCACAACTCAAATCTTCAACATCAACATATATAACTTCTTCTTTATCATGGAGTTTCTTCCCATCATCCTCTACGATTCTACCGTTAACTTTATGTAATTTTCCATGTAAGTCTCCACCTTTAACTACCAAGTAGCCTTTCTTACTACAAACGTAGATCTCTTGGGTAAAACATGGCCCAGGTAAGTGATTATTTAATGTGGCCGTTACCAACAGACCTTTATCCATTTGTAATTGGAATGTACAAAAATCAGGTGCTGTGATTTTCCTTATACCATTCACTTTACTTGTTTCTTCAACAAAAGTCCTTAATACACCATGAACTTTTACCACTTTTTGACCAGTTAGAAATGATACAAGATCTATTACATGACTACCTACTAACGTGAGTGTCCCACCTCCCATAGTGTCATCACACAGCCAGTTGTAGGTGTCACCAATTAATGGACCCATCTGAACTCTAACATCGATAAGGGTTAACTCATCAGGGTTGCCCAGATAACCTTCTTGAATACACTTCCTCATGTGGCTGAATGCAGGTAAGAATCTTAGTGAATGGTTTACTATGGAAATAAGAGTTGGATAATACTGAGCAGCACGCACCATCTTTAAGGCTTCAGCCTGGCAGAGCCCAGCTGGTTTGTCACAAACCACATGTTTACCGATACCAAGCGCTTTTACAGATATCTGAGCATGTAAATTCGGTGCACACACTATGAATACCAGGCTAACATTCTTCTTCAGTAAGACATCGTCGATTTTGTTCGTAAAAAATGGGATCTTTAATTCTTTAGCGGCAACTTCAGCGTCTTGGAGTGTCACCCCCCATATTGCTTCTACTGGAAATCCTTTTTCTCTCAAAAAAGGTACCAATACTTTTGCAATAGCCCCAGTCCCAAATACACCAATTCCCGGTAACATTATTTTAACAACAGGTCACACGGTTGAGGATACCTGTTATTTATTTTTACAGCAAAATAGTACTTCGTTTCATACGTAACATACTTAAATTATGTATTAAGCTATGTATCTATGAATAGATATTACAGCACTTTAATATAATAAAGTCTGCATTTAAACAAAACTTACACTACGCGGCGACATACTGCACTGAAATTAAGTTTAGTGATGCAGCATACAACGTAAAGCGAAATGTCGAAATTCCTTTGAATACCTTTATAAAATATCAGTGAGGAATGGGGATATCTTTTCGAATGCCATCCAGCGAACAACCAGTGTAGTCATGGGCGTACCGAGGGCGGGGGGCAGGTAGGGGCAGCTGCCCTCCCCCCTGGGTTTGTTTACATCCTTACTAACTATCTGCTTTTATGGAAAAAGTTAAAAATAGTACTTTTTGCCATTTGGAATACCATATACAACTTGTAAAAATCGTGTGTCGCGCCCTTTCTACCAACATGCTAGCAGCGCTGTAAGCAAAAATGCCGCGCTCGAACCTCAATCGGTGGCCGCTTCGGTCCATGCGCTCCACACTTCCATAACAATATTACTGAATCTAGTCGAGCCACTATGAGTACCATGAAGATCAGATCATTGAAGTACTCCAACTTAGGGGTCAAATTCTGACAATTGAGCACGCAGGCATCAGTCACCACATATGATCAAAGGTGGAATAAATGGGCTCTGTACGTTCAGTTTAGGTACATATAAAATTTGCTAACGCTATGGGCGATTCTTTCACGGAACATATTTGTTACCGTTTTTCTGAAGACCCTCTAAAGTTACTTTTAAAATAGTTTTTCTGTACCTAAGGAATTTATATAAAAATATCTGTACAAATAAATAAATTTGGGTGTCTGTTCGTAATATTAAAATAACCGCATTTTTTAAAATTTTTGTTTGTCTGTTTGTTTCGGCTAATCTCTAAAAAGGCTGGACCAATTTTGACGGAACTTTCATAGCTAATGATATAAGGAGTAACTTAGTCTAAAGTACATCATTAGCCCTACTTTTTTAAACTAGCTTCACCCTGCGGCGTAAGTCACGGCAACAACTGTAATAGCGGGGAACACCACGGGGCTCAGCTAGTGTGTTATAAAAACTAGATTTGCCTCCTCCTGGCCCAGAACCTGGGTACGCTCAAGAGTGTAGTGGTCGTATAAAACTTAAAGGAAAAAAAAATAGGTCGTTTTGGGTATCAGTAGCCGAGGAATCAAGTTTACCCTAGAAAGAAAATCTAGTTCTAAAACTCTCTCAGTCCCGTTAAACCGTTTCTTTTCTGAGTATAATTTCCTCACATACAAAGATGGTTTATTAAATTTCGAGTAGATTGGTAATATGAAAGGATTTCAAAAACGGTTCTTAAAGAGGTATTTTTGTCGATAAGTTTATTATCATCACTGTGCCGCACTAAATTGTAATGTCAGAAATTTTTGTGTTCCAAAACTACAACTGTCATGAAACAAATTCATAATCACACATTCTTTATAACTATTTTTATTAAATAATTTGAATATATTTCACATATTATTTGATGACTGAAGAAATGTTTTTAGAAATAGCAATAACATACTTATGATAAATCGTTTTATTTGCATATTATTTTTATGCTGTTATTAATTTCACCGATTAGTTTAATATGGTGTTTTGAACGGAGACTTATATTCCAGATACATTCCGTGCATTGAGTGTGTTCTCGTGAGTTTTGATTGATGTATGTTGCTAATTGATGTAACACTGAGGAATGTAATTTTATTAGTAAACTAATTAACGGGGCTATTATTTTTTTAATTACCCAAACTTTCTTTTTAATACAATTATTATTTCCTATAGCAAAGTAAGTAGTTTTTTTAAAGTGACAAATAATTAATGAAAAAATTATATGTACAGGTTCCACTGTTACAACGATCTAATTCTGGTGTGTCGGAAGATAGAGCCAAAACTTTGAATTGTAGTCAGGCAACATTAAATTACGTGGGTGGATTTTTTTCTCCGTAAGCATCATTAAAGCTTAAATACTTTTCCAAACGTATTGAACTTTGCAAAATAGGCTACTGTTTCGGCGATAACTTCTTCAATTAGTATGAATAATTTCTTTTGGACTCCAATTCGGCGCTGGTACAGGAATATGGCTACCCGGTTACAGGGTTTGGGGAGCAAGCCTGGAGCTTAGAGAATCGCCATGCCTGTCAATAGCCTCACCCCTAAGGTGTGTGACGTACGCTAGAAGATCACCTGGTTTTCTCTTGAACTTGGTAAAATTTTCGAAAAATTACGAAGGTAATCCAGTTAGACCCAGAACAGAAGTCTTTTGGTACTTAACGCAAAGAAAACCTTGACTACGAGCTTCAATGACAGAAATCGGAAGTGTCGGCCTCTGTATGAATAATTGTCTTAGAAATAGGGTTTTAGAAGCTTTGTGCTTAAATAATTTACCTACCTCCTCCAAAATTTAAGAGGGAGGAGGCCTTAGGACTTTTGTGCTCCATTATTTTTTATTTTTTCTTTATGTATAAGCTGCCAAAATGACTCTGCCCTGCCTGATGGAAAACTTGAGCTGAATCCAATAGTGGTGGTCACCATCCTCAATGCTAAAAAGAACAATGCAGCATGGTGACCCACACTATGGCGGCCTGGTGAGATGCTTTTTCACGCCCCGCTTAAAGGACCCGTGATCGTAGGAAACACTTGCGCTGGTAGTGAGTTCCAGGTTTTAACCGCTCGGCACAGGAAGGAAGTACCGAAGCGATGAGTACGATAACTTATGTCTTCCACTTTAAAGTGGAGACTTCCAAGGCCGGCACGTGTTGTTCTGTAGAGGAAGGGAGACGGGGGGATCAGTTGGAAGAGCTCTTCAGAACACTCTCCATGGTAAAGGCGATAGAGGACTGCCAAGGAAGCGATATCTCTACGCAACTGCAGAGGCTCAAGGGTGACTTCGAGACTATCAACAATACGGATTACTCGCCGCTGCAACCGGTCAAAAACGTCAAACAGGTACTGTGCGGCACCATCACAAAGGTGAGAACAGTACTCGCCCCACGAGCGAACCTGGGTCTTGTAAAGAAGACATAGATGCTCGGGCGAGAAGAACCGTCTCACCTTGTTTAACACACCTAGCTTCCGCGAGGCCACTTTAGTGACACTCTCAACGTATTTGCGTGGGTTGAGGTCTCGGCAGATATCCATGCCCAGGATAGCGAGCCTACCTTGTAATGGCATTTGAGTGCACTGAAAAGTGGTAAGGAGAAGGAATGGAGACTTTTTGGCTGAGAACGCGCATATTTGTGTTTTCTTGGCGACCACCAGATTCTTACAGCCCCATTGAAAATGCGGTCCAGAACAAGGTCAAGTTGAGCGACAAGTTCTTGTCGTCTTCCTTCAACATCTGCTGGTTTGTTAACCTCACCGACTATGTATATTGTATAATACATTGAATTTCAATTTTTTTTTTGGTTTTCTCAACTTTTATCTGTCTGTCTAGTTTTCTTGATCATCCAACGGTCAACACGTCGGGTTTGGTGGTGTTTTTTATTGATTGTTTTGTGCTTCATTTAGAAATTATGAAGAGAAAGACAATTTTTATTTACACTGATAAAACGTGAAAGTATACATTTGAAAATATTTTATTATTTGTGCCTTAAACAGTTGATGAGCAACTACAGTTTGACATTATTCAACATCTTTAAGCAATATTACCATCTTTGATTAGCATTGGGGAATGAAATTATTTTTTTTTTTGGACAAAAATGACTTTAATTCTTAAATTTTCACTACATATTCAAGAGTCTTATTGAGAAAGGTATTCGATTGAGTCTTAATAAAGTAACAATCATCAACAGTTGTACCTGCTGAAAGACGTCTACTGCCGAACATACGCCTTCCCTTACGTCGGTGACTAGAACCAGTCTTCTGCTGCACTCGTTCAACACGGCTCTTCTAGACTCACCAGAAATAGAGTAGTCCCATGATAGTGTAGTACGTACTGAAGTAGGTAATTGAAATTCAGCTGTTAGGCCCTGGCTCGTTTCAGACATGGTGCCGTGTTGGATTTACTCATACTTATCATCAAGCAAGAGACCCTGATGTGGTGATGAATTAAGACTACTGAACAGGGGTAGTGATACTCCATCACTACCCCTGTTCATCCCGCGGGTGAAAGAGTCGTTTAAGGCAGCAAACTAAGCAAGAGCAACAATACTGCGAAGAAGGAAAACTTAAAACAAACCGTCTTGGCCAGCGAGATACGAGACTTGGATCTGATTGTATAATAGTAGTAGTAGGCCTAAACCTCCCCTCTATGTCCAGCAATGGACTATTAAAGACCGTTGATGATGATGACAACCAAGAGAGCGTTTAAATCATACCCTTGTAGCCACTTCTTACCAAAATAATTTTTTGTACGAATATCTATAAAATTGTCTCTTTTGTTTTTGACAGTCCTAGCACGTTACGCGGCTTTTGATACCGTGGCGGATACTCACCGGGTGTGGTTGCTTTGGTAAATATCTGGATTGGATCGGACGCAAGGAGGCGGAACAATGCAACCAGTGCGCAGCCCACTGGGACTCCGTCTGGCATATGCTGTAGAACATCCCCGTGTGGATGATCAAAATCGGGACCGAGGACTGGTCCCGATCACCCCGACCAGCAATCATTTGCGTGGGCAAAAGGACCGCCGGCTCATTTTTAATTTTTTTGCGAAACGATATAAAATTCCAATTGAAATTAGTTAAAAATAGTAAAAACTATAAAGTAATGGGTCATAAATTTCTTCAATGTGAAATAAAGCTGTTATGATCGAATAACTTGGGCCCACAGTTCAGATGCTTGCAAAAAATGACATAGCCTAGATCTCAGAAAGTACTGCCTCTAGGTCAATGCTTTAGGTTTTTACTATTTTTAACTAAGCTTGGATTCTTCGATTCTCCCAGAGTTTGCATTAGATATCGGCCTTTGGGTGGTTCTTAGTGGAAACACCACATACTCCTGACTCCTGAATCGCCAAGGGCCCGGAGATCCGAGGTGATTTTTCACCCCGTCAACCAAAAAAGGCTACTTTTATTTTAGATTAACTTGTTCCGCGGTATTACCACCGGTTGTTGTTGTCAAGGTACAGGAATCAGCTGATAACACCTTGGAGCACAAATAGTGCAATAATAATGACAGGAATAGAAGAAATTCGATATTCTATTTTTATTGAACAATGTCTGTTCTGTTTAGAGTTCTGTGTCTGATCTCAGTAGGATATGTAGGATATTTATCCTATTGAGATCAGACACAGAACTCTAAATCAGACATTATGTGGGAGAGCCACGCGTCGGCAGGAATGAGCCGGCTCGACCGGAGAGGTACCACGGCCTCACAGAAAACCGGTGTGAAACAGCGCTTGCGCTGTGTTTCACCGAGTGAGTGAGTAAATCGGAGGTTTGGACCTTCGGTATCCTCCGGGAGTGGGTTATGGACCCCAACCCCTTCTATCCCCTACCCAACCCCAAAGGTCGTCAACGCACTTGCGACGCCTCTGGTATTGCGGGTGTCCATGAGCGGTGGTAATCGCTTACCATTAGACGATACGTCTGCTCGTTTTCCCGCTATTCCATAAAATATATATATAATAAACGAGTAGGTACGTATTACGGTAAGTACGTTCAAAAATATTACTAAAAGTGCAATAAAACCATTGCGTAATTGAATGTGATCTATAAATTCTTAAACTAAATATGTTTAGAGATATCATTCTATTAATTGTATACGTGTAAGTGGAACAAAGAATAATATTTATTGAGTAAACAGTAGGCACGGTCGTAAGTCACGCTGTATGGCGCTTAAAACGAATCACTTTTCGTCGGAGCGGTTAAATTCAATGCTTTGATATCCACCACCTGGACGACGCGACGTGCCTAGGGTTGCTACATTTACATTTGAGATTTGAATAAAATAATTGGCTAGGGAGTTGTTATATGATTAAATTAATGTTAAAGACATCGAAATACGTAGATATCTTTCTTTTCTCAGTTGACAGTATTTTATTCTAGCGAAGATAAAACATTTAGAAGAAAACATCCTAGTTTTCTGGGCTTGTCAGGTTTTATATATCCCATATGTATGCATTTTTTAATCGATCTATGTTAAGTTAAGCGTGCCGCATTCAAATCACAATAGTAACCAGACATCCTTTCAATATGGGACAGCCCTAATCGCATCCTATTTGCAGCAATTCGTCTAACACCTCTCTGTGGGATC
The DNA here is from genome assembly GCA_003709505.1 of Hyphantria cunea. Taxonomy (NCBI): domain Eukaryota; kingdom Metazoa; phylum Arthropoda; class Insecta; order Lepidoptera; family Erebidae; genus Hyphantria; species Hyphantria cunea. Next base: position 625,871 of record PKRV01000335.1, read on the forward strand.
CCGTGCCGCTCGTTGAACCGGTCACCTCCACAATTAGGGACGGCATACTCTGAAGTAAGTGAGTCTTTACTAAACTTAGAGAATTATTTAATATTATGTACCTAACGATAATAATAGAGGTTTTTTAATCTGGAGATAACTACGATGGCTATACGAATGTGGTAAAACCATGTGCTTATTAGTGACTATACCTTTTAGAGTTCCGTACCTTAAAAGGGAAAAAAGGAACCCTTATAGAATCATTTTGATGTCCGTCTGTCTGTCAAGACTTTTTTCTCAATGTGAAGCTGAAACTAATATCAAATAATCAAGTCTACTGTCTTTTGGAGCTGTAAAAAATTAAACTACTTAACCAACACATTCAAAAGATACATCCGTTTGCAGAAAATTTTTGACTCGCAAGGGAATCAAGACCTACGGGTACTTCCTTTGAACTTATAATCTTGAAATTTGGTACGAAGCAACGTCTTATAACACAGATAAAGAAAAAATTGCAAAAAGCATAAATTTTTAGTTACATCATATAATATACTTACAGGTTTGTACGAAACCCTCGGTGCGCGGGTCCGACTCGCACTGAGGCTTTCTCTGTGGTTTTTATTCTTCGTAACAGCGTTGTTGTCTATCTGGTCATCTGGTCTTATGGTGGGTGAAGGGTCCCCAGTGAGATATTTGAGCCACACTGATTTTAGCACAAATGAGCCGACCGACCGGGGAGGTCGAGGACCGACTACTCTCTTACGGAAGACCAACATACATACGTCACGTTTAATAAAAAGAATTAAACCAGATAACGTAGGTATTTCTGTACTTTAAAGTAATACTATACTTCAAATCTTTAGAACATCACTTCGATTGTTTAACTTATAAAAAACCAATAAGTGCGAGTTATACTTGCGCACTGAGGGATCCGTGCAAACTTGCATGTGTATTAGTAGTAGTTTGTCGAGTTTTGTTCAAATGGTCTGGATAGAAGTACTTATTTTAGTCTAGATCTACTCTTCTCGTTCTCGTTTAAACGAGTGGAAGTTGATTAAAAGCAAAGTTTAAGCTGACCATATTTTTTTATTGGGTTGATTTGAAAAGCATGAATTTTTACTGCTCTAGGGGACTACACACATTTTAAGAAAAATGTAATATAAACTAAGTAAATAAATATAAAATAAATACACCGCACGAGTTATGTGGAGGTTTTAGCAATACCTCCTAAGTTGAATACTGTGGTTTCGATAGCAACATAGCACAGCAATTTGTATAATCCACAAATTGTTGTCTATTGTTTTATGTATATATGTAAAATCCTCCGGGACACAGAACAATTTAAGACAGACCGACAACAGGCTACATCTTTTAGGGTTCCTTAATGCTTTCGAGAAAAGAACTCTCAGAAAAAAAAATACTGTATGAAATGGAATAAAGGTAGAATATTCTCGGCGTTGGTAGTCCCCACTGGGGTGCATACACGTGTTGTTTCCTAGGAAAGTATTAAATGTCGCGGAAGCGTGATCCTTAGCGGCGTATGTCAACATTTTGTGACAGTCACTTATGACAGCGCTAATTGCTTCACACTTTTCTGTGATTCGGTTACGGCCTATTGTATAATAATTTATTCTGATTTATTTAGACTTGAGGTATGTTTAGTTGTGATCATAAATTTTGTAATTATTTAGCCAATATTACTAGAATCTGTGGAGATAAAACAAATAATTAAGTCTTAATTAAAACGTGTTCTTGAAGTCACGCCTACCTATGATCAACATCGTCAACATTACTTAACTAATAGTCTGATATTTAGAAAGAAGATTTTTTTTTCCCATATCTACTACTGCTGATATATCAAACTATCGCCGCCAAGTGCTGAAAGAAGGTCTCTACCAAAGAGCGCCATCTGTCCTGGTCTCGGGCGGACCGAATTGTTTGTTTTTTCTCCTTATACCAAAAACGGTCATAATTAAAGAGGATTAGGCTTCGTTATTATTGTTTTAACAACATCCTAAAAGGCTTAAAATCTTATGATTGCAATATTTGCACCCTTACACAGTAATATATAACAATAAGCACACCCGCTTCACAACAATAAAAAAATAACAAATTTAAATTTCTTGAAATTCCTATCTAATGTTCCACATCCATGGTTTATTTACACATATAAAACATATATCAAAAAACGTTAGCTATGTATTTAATTTTGTAAACCATCGTTCATTAGTCGAGAAGTAATCGTAGTGTGTTCGGGTGGGGCGTGCACTGGCGCCGCCCAATGGTATATGCCGCCCGCCTTGCGCCGGCGCATCTCAAATTAAACACGTCACGGAAGACCGAACAGTAGACAAGCGTACGACAAACCAACCCTTACTTAAGAATGTATATATTTTTATAAAAATTCGTGCCAGTGTCGTGTGTTTTGTGATTAAAATAGTGAAATATCAAAATGCCTAGAAAACGTGTTAATAAATCACCTCCTGTTGAAAAGCGTACAGATGATGCGGATGACGATGATTTCTTTTTCGATGATACTCAATCAAACTCAGGTATGAACCTTTTTTCTGTTATAACGACTGTATGACACTGTCTATGGTCTGCTTTTAGAAAAATAGAGAAGGAATTAAAGTATTCCTTAATAATGAGAGTAAAAAGTAACTAAGTACTTTGTGAATGCTAAAATTTTCTATTTACACTTAGGTGCCTACAGGTGAATCAAATAGAAGGTGGTTTCAAATAGAACACTGTTAGATAGCAATGAGATTTTTTTAAAATAAGTATATTCTAAGCCTAGATCTATGTGAGATGTGTGAGGATATTTTTATAGTATCGGAATTCAATTTTTTGATTAACTATGAATTCATTTAAAAAATTGTGATTAACTTAAATTAAATGTAAATGCATTTGTTTTTTTTACCAGAAATAAAAGAAAGGATTAAGTCAATTAGAAAAGACTAATTTAATGAAAAAAATTTAGAAATTGCTGAGCGCATACGCAGCATTAATTATTTAACAAGTTGTACGTATTTCCTTCTATTGAAATAAATAAATATGAAGGAAACTTTCATAAAGGTGTGTATCTTAAGAAAATGTCTTGTAATAATTTATACGTTCAGTTAAGCAGGTGGTATTATAACTTTCTCCGTCCGGTATAACGTAAAGGATGAATCAATAAAGCATGACTTTCTTGACATTTAAAACTGTCCATGTTGCCGGTTTAAAAATTAAAGGAAAATCTATAATCGAATTTCCAAAAAGTATAAGTGTGTTCCCAATTCATAGGTCGGAGTTCTCAAGAGCCACAGCATAGAAATGCTGCTAATGCACGGGAGCGAGCTAGAATGAGGGTTCTCTCAAAAGCATTTTGCAGGTAAGAAGAAGATAAAAGATATAATAAAATAAAAACTATAAAAAAAATAACAATTAGTGTCTTGGAAATGTTTTCAAATTTTGAGGTTGCAATTCACTTTACATTCATTTATTAATAGGGTTTTTATTACGATTGCTGTTGTATTACAACAACAACAAGCAGGGAACGTTATTACACATACCATCAGCTCGAGACGTTTCAGAGATTAGCCGGAATAAAAGTCGGAAAAGATTTCAAAAATAGATTTTTTGAATATATGTACCGTAAATACTTCCATATGTATTTAATGAAAAGCTGTTAATTTGAAATTATAAACGGACACTTCGCTGGATTTTGGGTATCTTTTGATGGTTCTAGTAATGCTCTCAGATCCGTTAGTTTAGTGTCAACTTTTTAAATAAAATTATTACTTTTAAAGCGTTGCTAAATCTTATTAATCTGTATTAATATGAATTAACATCCTCTAATTTAAAGGAATGTATACCTAGGTATAGTTACAATATACTTACATAATTTTATATCATTTTTCTTAATTTTAATTGTCTTATCTATTATGAACATTGCAATTTATAATAAAATTAAATAAATATTTTTTGTAAAATAAATGCTACTATTTAATTAAAGAAAAAGAAAGTAGTATTTATTATGTTTATAAAATTTGCAATTGTGACATACTTAACCGTACTTAAACGTATTTAAAAGAAAATATAATTATTTTTTTTGATATTTCGTCTATAAAGTAGGTACCTAAGAATGAATACCGAGTACGTTGTTTTCATTTTAGGTACTGCTACTCCTCTTTATAGAAACAGACACGAGTGGTGAATTATAAAAAAATATAAAGCACGGACTATTTAATTTTCTGTGTGGCGATACAATAAGAGCACGGAATGTTATCACCACTATTCATTCTGTGGGTGCCGTAAGAGGCGTCAACCGAAGAGAACAAACTCTGCAGAACCACAGTAGGCCTGCATACAGAAGGAAAACTTAAAACAACTGGATACCTACCATCAGCGTGGTACAGTAGACCAAAACCTCCTTTCTAAAAAGAACCTGAAAATATACTGTTATAGGCTGTTGATGAATGATGAACCCTAGTAATCGTTGGTATATATATCACTATTAATTTAATTAGGACTGGTTTATATGCAAAGTTTTAAACGACTAATTTAAACCGCTTATCATCAGACGATTTGTGATTTGCTTTTTGCTGAAAAATTCGTTTTTGTTTGAATCAGATTGAAGACTACACTGCCGTGGGTGCCAGCAGACACAAAACTGTCTAAACTGGATACGCTGCGTCTAGCGTCATCCTACATAGCCCATTTGCGCGCATTGCTGCACGAGCCGAGATCTGCTCACACGCCGCCACATCCACTGAGCCTGGTAATCCCCGAACCATTAAATACTTTTATTATTTCTATCGACTGCCTCTGTGGCGCAGTGGTAACGAATGCGACTGCTGTGCAAAAGGTCTCGGGTTCGATTCCTGAGTCGGACCAAATGTTTGTATGATCTGCAAATATTTGTTTCGGAGTTTGCGTGTTTTATATGTATAATATGTATGCATTTACAAAAAAAAGTATATAACTATTAATATCAGTAATCTAATACCCATGGTACAAGCTCCGCTTAGTTTTGGACGAGATGGCGTTGTGTGTTAAAATATCTGTACATATTTATTTATTTAAAAAAATGTACTACATATTCTGTAACTGCTTTACTAACAGCGTTGCTATCGATACAGGGACAGTTAACTGTGGTTACGTTTATGATCGTATATCTGCGTCTCTATGGGTATCGGCCCGTAGCTTAATGTAATAATACCGTGAACAAATTTATTTACCATAAAGGTTATAGTGAGCCAATCTTAAAAGTTAGACAAATGTTGTCGCAGAGATTTTTTAGAACTTTTAATCCTTTAAAAGTTCTAAAAAGAACTAGAAAGTTTTATTTTTCCATACATTATTTTTGTGTAACTTTTACCGTTTATGCAGCGCACACAAGGGAAGCTCTCAAAAGGAATGAGTTTCCCCCGTTTTCGCAACATTTTTTTATTGGTACTCCGCTCCTTCTCGTCGTAGCATGATGATATATATCCTTACTTCATAACTGGACCACCTAACACTGAGGAATTTTTGAAATCAGACTAGTACAGTCCGAGGTTAGCAGTTCAACTATACAAAGAAACAAACAAACTTTTTAGCTTTACAATATTAGTGTAGACAGATACATCATCATCATCATCATCATCATCAGCCTATCGCAGTCCACAGCTGGACATAGGCCTCTCCAATTTCACGCCACTTGGTTCGATCTATGGACAGACAGATACAATGCTCAGTAAAATTATTGTAGGATATAATGCAAAGTATTCCTTCAGTTTTAATACTGAAATGTAAATTGTAAAATTGTAAATCATTTAATTTCCCATGATCTAATATATGACAAAACTACCTCTGAGAATTTATAGTGCAATACCGCAAAAAGCATTGTTTCTCAACATTTTTTCTCGAAAGAAACATGAATCACATAATTGTTGACTATAAATCCCCTGTCACGGCTGTCATCCACTAATTCGTTTTGGGCGTAGCACGAGTCCCGAAACCGAAGTACCCGAAGTGTGCCCACAATAATTTAGTTGACATCTCTAAGCATATTTGCTAAACGTCAGCTCTCGGTCGCGCTGTCATCGGAGGATTAGTGAACACGTTCCACGAACATCCTTCTAACTTGATCGATGGCCAGATTAAGCGATGGCAAACGAATCGTTAAGCATTGATCACTTTTTGTAACAAGAGCGTATCTCAATATTTATTTGAGCTTTTAAAAGATAGTTAGAAATATAACTACATTTAGCAATAATTATACGTTCATACATATTTTTATCTACACCCATGCTATTAATCCTCTATAAAATAAATAAATTAATACTATAAAATAAATAACATTCCAGACATCTAACACACAAACACCATCTCGACCCAAGCTAAGCAGAGCTTGTTTTTTTTTATGGAATACCATCAGGCGGTACGTCTGCTCGTATCGGGGCATACGCCTATGGTAAGCGATTACCGCCGCCCATGGACACCCGCAACACCAGATGCGTCACAAGTGCGTTGCTGGCCTTGGGGGATGGGGATGAGGGGAAAGGTTGGATTATGGGCCTCCGGTATCCTCACTCACTCGGTGAAATACAGCGCAGGCTCTGTTTCACACCGGTTTTCTGTGAGGCCGTGGTATCACTCCGGTCGGACCGGCCCATGCATGCCGAAGCGTGGCTCTCCCACGGTAAAGTTATGTTATGGGTACTTGAACCACTGATATAAATACATACATACTTTTTTTTAAATACATTCATATTATACACAGAAAAACCTCAAACTCCAAAACAAATATTTGCAGACCGTACAAACATTTGGTACGATCCAGGAATCGAACCCGAGACTTCAAGCACAACAATCGCATACACTACCACTGCACCAGCGAGGCAGTCAAAAATTTCTGAAACAGCTAGGTTATTGCCAACACTTAAACACATGTGTCATAGTAAACTTAATATCATCCAAACGAGCGTTTGATTTTGTACTAAATTTCATAATTTAAACTGCCTCTGTGGCGCAGTGGTAGCGAATGCGACTGATGTGCTAGAGGTCTCGGGTGCGATTCCTGAGTCGGACCAAATTAATGTATGATCTGCAAATATTTGTTTCGGAGTTTGGGTATTTTCTATGTATAATATATATGTATTTACAAAAAAAAGTATATAAGTATTAATATCAGTTGTCTAGTACCCATAGTACAAGCTCTGCTTAGTTTGGGACTAGATGGCGTTGTGTGTTAAAATGTCTGAAAATATTTATATATTTATTTATTTATATTGCAACTCCTTTTTTAAAAAAAGAACAATGTCAGGCACGCGCCTTTCACTAGCACATTAAATACATACTATATTTAAAAAAAGAACTGTTATTCGAATTCGCGTCGTATCCCGCCATTTTTGTTCGATTCATATGTAGAGGATTTATATCATAGGTGTAGATAGTCTTGTACACAACTGTACACAATTAGGCATTAACACTCATGTGATACTATTATTAAACTCGGCTTCGCTCGTGTGAGAAATCCACATTCATGTTTTAATACCCCAAATTTATTTTCCAGCAGTTGAATGAATAACTGGTCTATTAATTAATTAATAATCAAATAATTATACAGAACTGTTAGATTTTAAATGAGTCAAAAACATATTTTTTATGTAGACCACCAACATGGATTAGTTGATTATTTAATTTTAGTCCTTTTACGACTTTAGGACGATTTTGGTTAGCGACTTCTCATCGTGTGTGTTCTGAAAAAATATTTTTCATAAAAAATCGCGAGTCACTTTCCGACCCTTCCGTCGGAATACAAACAAAAATGTAAATCGGTACAAATGGAGCGAAGATACATAGAAACAAAAAGGTTACAACAATAAACAAGAGAGTTTTACGCTCTGCACGCACTGACCAAAAGTTTGCAGCTGTTACGAGTATAAATAAAGTTTATCTCCGGACGTTAAAGAGATGCTCTTGTTTTATTGTTTACATACTTGTTCCTTTGTCTTATTCACTACTTGATTAATAATATGATTTTAGCGCCTCATCAATCACCCATAGCATTGTCAAAAAACTTTTTGACGTCATAGCGGTAGTGGTTACGATCTTCTATTGGACTGTTAAAAGCTGTTGATGATGATTTGCAGGGAACGTGTACTTTTGTAATTTTCGTAATGTTAAAGTGGAAGTACTTGCACTTTAAAGTTTTTAACATTTCAGTATTTGACAATTTGGGATAAGCTATTAGTGTATTAGTAGGTACATAAAAACAACAGTTGTTATGTACCTATTGTACACATATATAGGTATACTCGTATATAGATTTTTTGGAGTAAGTACGGTAGACAATGATATTGTAAATATCTTATTTTTTCATTCTTTTTCATGGAATGAGTGGCAAACGAATAGATGTATTGCCTGATGGTAAGTGATTACCGCCGTCACACAAATGGACACCCGCAACATTAGAGGCGTCACAAGTACGTTGCCGGCCTTTGGGGTATAGGAGGGAGATGAGGGTAGGGTTTGTTGTATGGTCCTTCGGTATCCTCACTCACTAGATGAAACACAGCGCAAGCGCTGTTTCACACCGATTTTCTGTGAGGCCGTGGTATCACTCCGGTCGAACCGGCCCATTCGTGATGAAGCGTTGCTGTCCTACGGCAACTATATTTATATCTATTTTCTAAGATCAAATAAAAATAATAGACAACGCTCGGGCTTTGTTCTTGCTGAACCCAAAAAACTCAGCTACTTCCAAGTTGTTGTGCAGTAAGTTCGTCTTGTGCATTTAAATGGTGTAAAAACTACACAAAATTGAACAAAAAGACTGAAGGAATAACATTTCACTCGTAATACACACAAAAGACGTATTGGAAGAGTGTTGCCAGGAGTTTGTATTCCTAATAGCCTAACCTAAGAAATGTAGGTAAATAATTTGTAAATTCATAGTCAAATAATGAAGTTAGGAGTGAGACGTAAGATATACTTTATTTTTTAATCACGTACTTTTATAGTGTTAATAATGTTACTTCAAATAAAAACAATGATTTAATCTTTAAAATTATACATATACTGTCACTTTTGGGATATTTTCCGCGCTAATTAATTAGCCTAATTAAATCCTATATATACCGTACCTAGATATACCGTAAGCGAAAGTAAGAATGTAGTAAATTATGACTGCCTCGGTGGCGCAGTGGTAGCGTACGCGACTGCTGTCCATGAGGTCTCGGGTTCGAATCCTGGGTCGGAACAAATGTTTGTATGATCCTACAAACATTTGTTTCGAAGTTTGGGTGTTTTATATGTATAGTGTGTATGTATTTACAAAAAAAATGCATTTATGTATTCATATCAGTTGTCTAGTACCCATAATACAAGCTCTGCTTAGTTTAGGACTAGATGGCGTTGTGTGTTTAGATGTCCGACATATTTAAAAAAAAAACGTAACGTAAGTTTCACCATACTCATGCCGATACTGTTTTTTTAATGTTGTTCAATTACGACCTTACATCCCTCTATAGGACGCCATATTGCATTCACTACACCTCATTTGTTATATTATTATAAGTATACAATATGAAGAAACGATAAGACACAACAAAACAGTCTTTAAATAACCTACCCGTATTTTTTTTGCTCATACATACATGCCTCCTTCATTTACATAAATATGTTAAATCTAATTGTATTTTTTAAGAAACAGATTTATTTTTACATTTAACCTATTTTATTACAATTCCCCGGGTGATTTTTTAAAACGTCGCAGCACTTTAGTCACTTACACATATTTAAAAAATTGCTTCACTTTCTTATTCTACGTGAGTTATGTACCTTTTTTATTTGATCTGAGTCTATTATGTATAACCCTCGTGTCACGTTGTAGCTCACGATGAACTACGAAACTACGTAGGCGAAACTGAAAGTTTTGCGAAATTCTTAAATAAAACAATTTACCTATTGGCAACAAAGTTTTCTAACCTTTAACTAATAAATAGTGTTGTTTCTAACGAAAATTTTTAAATTTGACTCATACCAATCCCCATATGTCCTCAAGTCTTCTCATAAGTGATACGCGGATTTTTTGCAATTAGTCGTCTGGGAGTAATCACATTGCTTCCATGATGGCGGTTGGGATACCAACGCCTAACACTGCTCAAATATGGTACTTCCCTCTCAAAAGCATTTTGAAGATGAACAGTGTAGTCTTGCGGAGAGAGTGAACTTTAAAATAGTAAAATAAAAAATCATCGTCCTAAAATTTTCTCGTGTAAATTCCATTTTGCCACGGACAACGAACTTCAACTAGAGAAAAAAAAAATTAACACTTGATTTCCCGCCAAAATGTATCTTCAACAATTAATGAGTTTCCTTTAAAATAATATGATTCATTCGAAATGCAAACATTTTATATGCCGCCAGTAACTCAGAATTTCAGTGTGACCATGTTCCTATCTTACCGATTTTCACGTCTTTTTTTATAATGTGTGTTCTGCGTGGGTCAGCTGCTTTACTACAATACAGAAAATTTTACCTACATACTGAGCCATAAGAAAGTTAGTCTATGTCTAACATCATTTCATTTTAATGTCAATCTATTTGCATTTTTCTAGGCATGGCCATTCGCGTTCCAACATGGAGGAACGCTTAGTTGCGCTATATCACAAAGATGGAGCATAAATTCTTCAGCAAACGACTCATCAGGCTGTCGCAATAATATTCAACCTCCCCGAGGCAACAGTCAGGATGTCAACTGCAGCGAAGGTTACAGTCAAGAATATCCAGAGAATGAATACGAGGATCGATGCTACGATGATATGACAACGAACGAATCGATGCAATACTGCAATTATGGATATAAAGAAAACTTCTATGACGTTCGAAATGGATACTCTTCTGATAGTTTGATCAATAACGGATAAGTAGTTTTTGACAACGACGATTTTTTTGTTTGTGATTGCATAGAATTAAAACAGCTGAAATATACCAAATAGATATTATATTTTTTGAGGGAACAGTGAAATAGGAAAAATATTTATAAATTAATTTAGGTTTATAGAAACAAGTTCTACCAAAAAGTGTAAACTTAGCGTTGTTTCTTTAAAATCATTCTTTATATAAATTATTGCATATATGTATCATTGTATTGTAACTATACGACAAATATAATATAATAACTGGAGTAATTTAAAAATATTATTAAATTTACACTGAGTGTTTATTTAAATCATTCTACATTAACAAATTCTTGATATTATTTTTATATTCATAATAAATCGGTTTACGGAACACTCCTTTCAAAATAACTGGATCTAGCTATGCAAAATACAACCATATCGCTATTTCGAGTTAAAGAGACCGACACGTAACTTGTCCCGATTCGTTAGATGCTCAGAAGTAATTTTTTAGGTCCCTTTGCATAATAGAGGTACACGGGGATTGTAGTAGCACCGTCCCGAGCAAGCGATGAGCGTCAGTCGACTACACTTCTTTTGATTTCGTTTGTTTTGATTTGTTGCACTAAGTGTGCTATGCGTCATCTTACCCCCCCTACGGCTAAATCTGGCCAAGTTACGCACCGACCCCTATACCTATGCAGAAAACAGCAACAAGCCAACAACAGCTAAGCTACTTATGCTTATGCGATGCAGTCGCATAAGCCATGTAAGCATGTAGCTTAGCTTAGCTTGGATGCTTGGGTCCGGATGGCGTAAGAAAGCGGTTCCCGGACCCCTCCCGTCTCAGGCGCAGAGTGGCACACCGTGGTGGTTTAGTGGGTAGTCTGGCTGGTGTCAGTCAGGAGTCCCACACGAAGTGAACCCCCTGTACCCGCAGGGGGGGAGCGAAGTGCGTAAAGGCATTCCACCACGTCAAAAAAAAAAAAAAAAAAAAAAGCTTGGATGCATGGCTGATGGGTAGTTCAGTCGCAAGCACACTCCCAGCCAGGGACCAGCGGACCCCTCGGTTGGGTTACAAACCTACGCTTGCCCGGGTACTGGGGATCTCTGCCCGGGTGGACCTTTATTTCTCCCCTACGCGTGGGATTTATAATGGAAGATGAACAAACACTACAAATTGAAACCGAACCGAAAATTCAAACGAAAACTGGCATGCAAACTGGATCCGAAAANAAAAAAAAGCTTGGATTGGCCTAGTGGTTTGAGCGGTCGCAACGGGTCGCCCCGTTCTGAGTGTTTTGGTTTCAAATCCTATTTGGGACAACACTTTCTTTCACAAATTGTTGTTCTGAACTATATGTCCCATAAATATACGTTTGTGAAGTCGCCTGCAAAATAGGATTTAATTCCTATGAGGGAGTTGTTTAAAAAAAAGGAACAAAATTAAAATTTATTTATATACAAAGGCATCTTCACTTACCTAGATATAAACCTTAAAACCATGATATACCTACCTACTTACGTAATCTTTTAATCATTGCGTCGGCGAAGTTTTGAACTCATCATGCGACATAATGAGTAAAATTATTTGCTCTTTAAATTCTTGGATGTCGTCCCCTAAATTAATAAATGTGAAAATGCTCTGCGAAGTTCAAAGCAAATTTAAAACGATTAGATGTCACAAGCGTATCATATTACTTTGTTCTGACTGGAAGATTCAAACTTTTTGTATTCCACTTTATTATAAAGTTCCAGTAGCCTCAAGAACAATGTTCTCGTAAATCTGAGTATTTTAATATTCATGTCAGCTGTCTAAAATATGACAATGACTTGTTATAAATCAAAATAATGCGTGACGCCATGCCGTGCTTCAAAGACATGTCACTATGGTAAGTGGTAAATATTATGTAATCGTCTATGAAATAACTTTAGAAATAGACAGAATCTAAAATACTTTAATTTCTATATAAAAGTTTTGGTAGGTATGAAATTAAAGAAACATATGGTATTTGGGTGGGTATATAACGTTGTTTGTTATAGTTTGCTTTGGATTGATCTAGAATAACCTGGATTTCAATAAAACAGACTAAAATTCAACAGTGCCTTTGACTTCCAGTAAAATCAACGTTTTCATGCAATTAATTACTCACTGCATCAGTTACAATTCTGATTGACCGCAAAGACATTTTAGTCATCCGAAGTAAAGTGGTAACCTGATATTTAACTAAGTAGACATCGTAAGCGACAGCGCGCTGAACCTGACAAAACAAACACAAAAATAGTTTACGTCACAAAAAATATTTCCCCACGGAAACTACAAACCAACATAGTTTTTTGGGTTTCTTATTTGATATTTCATTAAAATCAGAAACTGTTGTATTCCGTGTACAATAAAACTTCTTGCAGTTGCACAAAAAATAATCCTTATTGTAGAGAGGCTACGAGACTTTTTTATAATAAAACAGTCAACCTTTTGCATAACTAGAGTTTTTACTGTGCTATTTATTTATATCATGCTGTTAATTTTTGTTGTTTTGTTATTTATTCATGTCTATTACATTTTTACATTTGCTTACGGCAAATTGCAGAAAATTTTCCCGTTTATTAACTTTGCTCATTAGGAGGTTTGCCTTTTTTATTAATGTTTTTTTATTTAACTTTATGCACAAAGTTTACAATGGCTGACTTAATGCCAAAGGCATTCTCTACCAGACTACCGTTGGGTGGTGCGGAAATGAGTGAGATGGTGCGCCTGATATTGACCAGGCAACCTTCCACAGCCAGTCGGATCTTGATGGCGGGCCCCCATGCGCTGTCGAAGGCACCCTCTTTATACAGTGTATCCAGGTACGAGACTTTTGGACAGCGGGAGCTCTAATGATTCATAGTTAAATGATAAAAATTACTTTAAGGTATCTAGGAAAATTCATAGGTTTACGGATAACTACTTTATGTTTTTTATACCTCTTTTAGACTTGGGCACATATAGCAAAAATCGATCCCAATATTTAAGGCAATAATAATCTAAAAAAATTGGGTGTTACAATATTCTCAACTAATCGAAACTCAAATCTGTCTATATACGCACTTAATAACCTTATAATACATATAAACGTGTATGTACCTACTGATATGAAAAACATACATAGACTCTTACATATATTATAGAATGCCAATTAGCCTAGGGGGGGATTGAATTATCTGAAATGGAGATAAAACATAAGTACTATATTGGTGTTTAAGAAAGTTCAAAATGTTCTCCAAATCAATAAAAATAAGTTGGTGTCGACTGTGTTACGTAAAAAGCGATACTCATTCATTTACTGGTAAGCTAAGGTGACCCCAAGCAGTAAGTAGTAACGCCGCGTACACGAACTCAGCGGGTGCGGAGCGGGCAGCAGCACGTTCAAATGTATAGACTTATATGGGAGTGTTCACTTACACAGCCGAGCGGGGTGCGGGTAAAGAGCGGATCCCGAGTGGCGGAAGAGCGGTGCGCACCAGTGTGGTAGTGTCAGTTAGGGATTGAATAAAATAGCAATCACCTAAGAATATGAGTGGGCGTGGAAAAAATAGTTCAACGTATTTTGTAATCAAAAACTTATAAATATTGATCGATTGACACTTATTATTTGAAAACATTAGTCTTTTTTTGTGACAACTGTCATCAAGCTATATTTTACGAGGTATAATTTCTCTTAGCACAACACTTAAACCACTCTAGCACCCGCTGGCCCGCTGCCTAGCCCGTTGGTATCGAAAACGGGTTAGCGTTCCCGCTCCGCAGCCACCGCCGCTCCGCTCCCCGCTGACTTCGCAAACGCGGCCTCAGTGAATAGAAAAATTTAAAAAGTTCTATTATTTATATATTTAAAGTTTTTATAATGCATAACCGAGATTGCTAGATAAGTAATATAATTACTTCAACAAGGCAACTTGAAATTTGTGTTAAATAATAAATTAAAATATAAGATTGGATTAAAAATTGGTGCATATAGATATTTTTTACTCTCAAAATAAGATTATTGTGAACGGATAAAATCTATTATCTCTATCAAACATTCAGGTCAGTCATGGGCATTGCTGAATTGGTGCAATTTTTGGCCTTGCAAAACGTTACCTTTTTTTATTCTCTCTTACTATTTTGTTAACTAAATATATTTTTTTTCTTTCTTTCATGTAATATCTATTTGTTTATTAAAAACTTTATGCACATTTGTACATTGGCGGATTGAACTACTACTTCAACCGGTTGAACAACTAATAATCTTGGAAGGGAGGAGGGAAGATGATCAGACCATATCTTTTGATCTGGACTAAATAATTAGAGACGAAAGTGAGCAGAGTGGCGTGTAATGAGAGAGGCCTATGTCCAGCAGAGGACTGCAATAGGCTGATGATGAAATGATCGGAATAAATGGCACTGAATTTGAATAAGTCTATCAAGATTGATATCATGGCCTGAAGAGCTTTACCGGGAGGAAAACTTGAAAGCATATGTATAGATTTATTTGTTACGTATGCAATCCAAAAATCCTCCAAGATCCATGCCTACTCTTTGATTTTGATGAATGATGAATGATGATTCATAAATTGTCGTTCTAAGTCTAGGTGTTCTTTATGTCTTTGTTTCTTTCTGTGTATCAAAAATCTCCCGGCTGTCGACTCGATACAAGGTTTTTTCATAGTTCGGGAATTGACTTTATAAAAATTAAATAAAATAAATCAGTCAAGATATGGATTGCCATTCGTGCTTGTTTGAAATCATACGCCGGTGTCGTTTTATATATTCCTAGATTGATCGAGCATGTACTCATGTGAAAGTAAGAAATCAAAACTCAGTATTAGCAGGTGAAAAGTTTATTTTGTAAGTATTCATGGGTAAATATGTATTACGCCAGAGCACACTACAAATTATAGTTTCACTTTCTAACAATAAAATAAATGTAAAACTTAAGCGAGGCATATTTTGGTAAAATTTCTTGACATAATTACACTAAACTTACAAATAAAGCAAAAGTGTTACCTGATTTCAAACGGTCTCAATATAAAATAAGATTTGAAACTTGTATACATCATACTCGTGTTTGCGGCAGTAACTCATTTATCATCTTAAAAAGCTAAAACATACTAAATTAAAATTGTACATTACATAGGAAACATTCAAATTGCTTGTTGTGGCTTTTTATTTTCTAAATTTTTTAAGAGATTTGCATCGTCTCTAAATTTTACTAAAACTATATCTATCATGATAAGAACTCGTTACATGTATAAATTATTTGCTCATTAAATTAATGTTTTGGACATTAGCTTACGTGTCAATATAATTAAGAAACACGATTACATGGTAGTGATACTTCGCTAGGTATATGACAAAATACAAAGAGTACAGAATCCAAGCTACACACATCATTCATCGACATCGTTCAGGAATACGAAACCTCAGACAATTTGGGATAGGTAAAAGCTGACGCAATCCGCTTCAAATGCAAGACTTGTATTATTATTTAGATCCTCATCAATCTCCAGTTAATGGATGTTTAAATTCTACAAAATTTTCTATCCCAAACTTGTAACAGGTACAACAATAACGCTAAAATTTAATCTTATTAGCTATTATTGATTTTATTTCCGTTCTACCTGTATTAACAAAAATCAAATCAATCATGCAATAGGTTAGATGACTGAATCGTAAATAAATATCGATGTATCCTCCATTCAAACGAATATTACAAAACATCTCGATAAATTGAACTGTTACAGCTTTTCATTTCTATGACAAATTTAACCTTAATAAACATTTAAATATATTGCTCAATTGAGTAGTCTAAAACAGTGACGTCACTAGTTTGTATTTAGTAAATATTTCATACAAAGTTATCGTTTTGACAGATGATAAAAAGTAACCTATTTGACTAAGGTGTCATCTACCCTATTATTTGATATTTTTTTCGCAAAATTAACCAGATCAGATTACCTCCGAGCGTAGGTATATAAAGTAACATAGGGACATACATGATTTTGACTTCTGTACCCTCTGTGTTTTGTGGTTATATGTAGTACAATTCACTCTCACACTCAAATCGCAATCCACATGCTCCACAATGAATTTTATTCATTCCTCAACTAATTATGCTAAAGCATATTGCCTGTAATTATAGTTAGGTATAGTATACACTACAATAAAATATTATCTCTACCACATTTTTGGTAGCCTCCTAGCTTGAATTCATACTAATTTAAACTAAAACTTTATAAGTTTCTTTTCCGTAACACATGCACCACTTTCAAAAATATTTTACTAATTTCTTCGTTCCGTTTTTAACAGGCAAAGTTGCAAGATTTTGACAAAAGGGTCCCTCGATATAATGTGACTTTGGAGAACATATTTGGTTTGCGTTCTTCTTTCAAACAATACTACAGAAATACATTACATTTTTTTAACATTAACTCATCTAAGAATTTTGAAATATGATCCTATAATTTTTCTTTGTTTTGATATATTTAAAAAAAAAACAGTTCTTTTACCCCTTGATGATGACGAATTTACTTAATTTAAAAATCGAATAAAACAGTTTTTTAACCAATCAATTTTGATGTGTTGATATAAAATAGTCAAATCAATACATACGCAGTAAAGAAGAAAACAATAAATATATAAATCCAAATAATCCTTATTTAAATATTTCAATTAAAACATTTTATGTTTAAATTACGAACGGGTACGTTAAACTTTCTTCCAAAATTATGACAGCTACAGACCACGTGTTACTAAATTCAATTAAAATTTCAGACACTTTATTTAATGTATTCCTCTAATATCAATAGACTTATCACTTTTTATGTCACTAACAAACTATTTACTCCTTGTTAATTCACATCCAATTACTTTTCGAAATAATATTTTACTTGTAAAATGTCCCTACTATCTCAATAATATAATTACCTGTTTTTTCTCCTTCAAGCGACAAATATATTCCACTAAACATTTTGTAAGATATGTTTAAACATACATACTATACGCCCGACGAATCTTAACGAGTTCGAATTACGCGCAGAAAGTTGGGTAATAACTTTTTTTTAGGGACAAAATAGTGTCATGACTTCCTTTTGTTCCTAATTTGAGTGTACATGCACTAAAGTTCGTAGAGCCTATGTTCAGACTCGTCAAGATACCTCGGCCGTATAGTACATACATGTCAAAATGAACAATCGTCATAATACACAGTGATATTAAGACATTATTTTTCGTTTCTATATTTAAAAGTGCATAGCTTATTTCTAACGTAACGCAAATACATTCAAACCGCACTAACACATTCACAACTTCGCTCAAAGCCTGCGTGTTCGTAAGACTACCGTACGAAAAGAACATACAGAGTATTCTTTTAAACCCTAAATACCTAGTATTTATTACTTTATTGCATTGCTAGTTGCATACATTATAATAAGTAGGTATATTGCATGTTACACTCTAAGACTGGCTATGTCAAATAAACAAGTGATATTTTACAACAATTTTTTTTTCATATTGGTATATGGACTGCGTTTAAATAGATATGTAGGCTAAACCGTACCTATGATAAATTATATAAAAGTATAGAGTAGTTATATATAAAAAATAAAATTTTAATAATTTACAATAATAATATAAAACCAAGGCATTTTTTACTTCAAAAATATGTTAAAAATACATTTAAAAAAAACAAAATCATTAAAATTTGCAGTCCATTTCTCATATGTTTATATAAGATGATAATATACTGTCGATATAATGGATAAATGTTAACATGCTGCATTGATGCTAATTCTGTTGATGCTCACTAAACTAAAAATTTCTCTAAAATTATCTTCTATTCTCTTCTTTAAGAGAGGCAATTTTCAAAATATTACTTTTGTATATTTGTAATTAGATAACCCCTATTTTTCTTGTGCTATACCTATTTTTAATCAATATTGGAAATTAAGAACGTCGTTCAACAAGAAAAAACTATTTTTTTTGTCATTTTTAGATTAGAGAGTTTTCGAACAACAGAATTAGCACAGTCATTGTCCTTACAGCGAACAAACTGAGTACCTACTTATCGTACCTACATTATATATTTATACATAATTGCAATACACGATGCGAGTCATATATTCGTTCCTTATACAAGTCTATGGAACGAGAATACCACAACGAACCAATATTAATCCATCTTTTTATCCCAACTACCAAAACGGTTAGTTAAAAATGAAAACTAGTTTTTTATTAACTGGACCTTCTTTTCATATGATTTCAAAATAGGACTTTTTTATAAACCTTCGTGAAATGGTTTTGAGTACAGTCAGCGACAGATAACAAGTGCGATTTTTGATTTTTTTAAAATACAATTATAAGACCGTTCTAAACATTCAAGTGTTACAATTGAACTTTTGAATGAGTATATCACCTATTTTTTAAAAGAATTATTGAATTCATTCGTAAGTTTTGTGATAGTTTTCTTAAATTCAATTTTGAAAAAACTCTCGATAAAAAACAGTTTTTAGAAATATTTAAATCAAATACAAATTTCTATATTTTAGTAATCCAAATGCCTAAATAAATATATGAGTAGGGCTATATTTACGTGATAGGTTTGTAATACTGACGTATCTAACTGGAGTATTAACCAAATCTACGCAAGATAATAAAATTATTTAGTTCATTGTGGTATTCCATAACAATACTTTTTTATACTTATACACCATATAGAAAGTCCCTGTAAAATGTCTTTTTTACCATGAATAAGAGAGCTTTGTTGTGATTAATGTTATACTAGAATGAATTACATATGTACTGATATATTTATTTTACAAGCTACAATATCATAGGTTATTACATTGATATATTGTGCGTACCGCCATGATGTAAAAAGAACGACAATTCAAATAACACACTTTATTCAAATTAACATAAAATAATAATTTAATATGACTTAAACCATCGATTCACATCCCTAATCGCATTAAATATGATAAATTAAAATAATAGTATTTATTATAGATTACAATGGTCATCATTAGTCTTAGAAATAAAACAAATTCATAACGTTAATAATTTTAAATAATGAATAAAACAATCGCAAATCATTTAATCAAAAAATATTATATGTACAGTAGTCATCATAATAAAAGTCATAATAAAAATAATTATGTTACTAACACATTTCCGTAATAATAATAAAATTTATTATTTGTGTCCGTATCGTGTGTAACGGGACAGCCGGCCCTGCGGGTAGTTAAAACTTACTGTTACATCGAAGCATCTTAGTGCTTCAGTGGTCTTAACTCTTGATGCAACTACCTTCCGGAGAATATGCTAATAGAGTTTGATGCTGTCCGTTTGCGAACAAGTGTTGCTTCGACTGGAAAACAAAATGAAAGTAAATTATTTTATTACGTTTAAATACATTAAGGATAAAAGTGTCACCAATTAGGAGGAAAGCAACATTATATGAGGATCATCCTTCCGTATACCGATATATTTATTACCAGATTTTTTAAATGACTATATGAAAGTTATGAAACTATATCAACGTTTCATTTTATTATATTGACCTTTTAAAATTGGCTTTTACATCTTTTTCTTATCATCACTCCAAAATTTTCTTTTAGTGTGTGATGCACGTACGAAGTCTCAGTCATATAGATTTTTTATCAGTTTCGCGAAATTCGCGTATTTTATCAAGGTATTCCATTCGTTTTAGACTTACATGGTGCTTTAGAAACAATACTTATACACTTAGACTTGACAACTTGTAGACAATTTCGTATGACTGACCATGTAAAGGCTTCCCTTTTTTTCTAAAGATGCCATAATACAATTCTAAATCATTTAACTTTGGGAGTATTTACAACTCTCTTTATATGTTCTGAACTAGATGCCACCGTACTCCACCGCACCGCGTTTTTTTTTTTTTTTTTTTAGGAGTCGATGTGCATTTCTTGCCCAGTACTGTACAAAGACCTCTCGTTAGAAAGGAGGTTTTGGCCTAATACACCTCGCTGGCCGGACGAATCGGTGAATTTGCCCGGCCAGCGCGTCCTTCCCGCTTTTGTCCTACATAGTTTTTTCCCTAAGGCGGCTCTTACGTCACGCACGTTATGAATTCTCCATATTTTCACTCCATCACCGACTACATAAATATTACGATAAGAAATTTCGATTTACAGACTTTAGTCCCCAGTCCAATGATACAGACGCATCTTAATATTCGGGTGCAACTACTCTTGGATTCTACTCATGTTTTCCAGGAGGTAGAGTAGAGTCGCTTTGGCAGGCTCGTTAATGTGTTTTGGGTTTCAGTAACTATAGTCACTAGGTGAAAAACTAAAAAAGAATTGCTTAAACAAGCATGGTTCTCTAAATACGATGGTCAACAAGATCTTTCGTTTGGTCCAACTACTAACTTACTGGTAGAGTCTTGAGGTGTGAGAGGTCTCTTGATAGTCTGCTGTAAGACCGCGAGCCATCCGTCACGGTCTTCGTGTGTGGTGGCTGCGAAACAGTACGTTCTGTCAGGAGTCACTAACTGGAAGGGGAACCGAGCGTCTTTACAACCGTTGCCCGTGTTCGATACTTTGATGCAGTAGCCGTTCGATTCGTGACCTGGGAAACGGTAAAGAATTATGATACACTGAGTAATTTACAAATGTTAATTTTCAATGATAATCTTCGTTATCGAATCTAATTTTCGTAACGATTTCGTAGGTCTGCATTTATCTATAAATAGGGCTTATTAATTGCACTAAAATCTTCACAAAAGTTTTAGCGAACCAGACTGTTAAGCAGAAAGTACTACGTATTTAATGCAAATAATTTCTCTATAAAAGATTATTATAACTTACCAACAAAGATTTCTCCTTTAGGATATGCATCAAGTGGCTCATCATGATACATCAGTTTCCTATTATCCAACGTAAACCATCTACGTCGATGAGCGTCTGAAGGTCTCGGTCCTGTCTTCCAGAGCCAGCCTTCACGAGTGAAGTCCTTAGGAAGACGGAGGACGAGGTCCGATTGTGGTGTAGAAGGAAACGCAACCTGGAGTAGGTGGAGCTGAGCGCAGCGGATTGCAGTATACCTGTAGTAAGAATGGCAATATGTTGATTCCCACTTAGGGGTTAGTGCTGACGGACGCAGTGACGGCGAACAGACCAATTTTAGATTAAATTTAGAATGTTACTTAGTTGGTCTCTTCGCCGTCACTCCGTTCGTCAGTGCTGATCCTAGGTCTACGTGTCGGAAGGCTAAATAGTTCAATGACTAGTGAATTTTATACTGGCTAACTTTTACTCCTAACAAATCAAAAATATTTATCTTAACTTTATTAAAATAAATCAGTTTTGACTGCACGGATGGTGTATTGGTTTAAGTGGTCGACATGCCGTTTTCTACTGCGCTGAGTATTGTGGGTACAAATTTAACATGGACTACATTTTGTGTAATTCACAAATTGTTGTTCTGCGCCATGTTGTACATGTTCTTTGTGTCCGTTTCAAGGTTTTCAAGCAAGTCCCCGGCAACACAGGAATACATTCGTAAGGCGGGAGTTCTGTTTAAAAAAATTGGTTTGATTTAATGCTAGTATATAAAACTGTGATGTTATCTCTCTGCTGGCCAATACCTATACAGAACTTGTCCACACCCATTTAAATCCACTTCTATCTCATTTTATTATGATTTGATAGACATTTATACTAATATTATAAATCGAAAGTAACCCTGTCTGTCTTTTACGATTTCACGGTTAAATCGCTACATCGATTTCAATGAAAGCTTAGCTTGATACTTTTATTCTTCAGAAAGGACAGTCTATTTATACCGATAACTATAGCCGACAATATACGCAGGCATTTGTCAATTAATTAAAATAGAATAGGTAGCAGTTTTATCTTAAGTAATTATGTCCGTACCCTATACTTAATACGTACGAAAAGCTTACTAAACATCCAAAACACGTGTAATAATATGTTTAGGTCGTTAACATATTATAGAGATCGTAAAATGTTATACAAATTCCTTTAAAGAATCTCTCAAGGTTTGTGGGACGGATTTCCATAATGTATTTTTAACTAGGCCTTTTAATTTATTTGTGAATCCGCAGAAGTCGGTAAATATGGTATTTAATATGGATTGCTTATCTTTACTCGATTTGCATTTTTTTAAATCTTTGTTCACGGAGCTTAGCCACAATTATGACTATGTCGCTAATGATATGCGTTGTTGAGAAGAGGTGAATAAGTAGAATGAAAAGAAGTTGTAGAATGGCTAATATGTAGGTCCTCGCTACTATAAGCTAAGTAATTAGAAAGTAATTAAATGTATTCGCAAGATATTTCGTTATTGTTGCCTCGTCTAAAACTCACAAATCTATTTTTTTTATCTGTGTTTGTTTTATTACCCCAATAAAATATCTAACAAGAAAAAGTTTTACAAATTAAAAAAATACCTACGTAAAAACTTTGATTAAATTTATATAGCCTGTGTCGCCAGGGGCATTATAACGAATCTATTGACGCCTCATTCATTCGAATTGGTTCAGTGGTTTAAACGCTATGATGGAACATGCAAATATACATAGACTGCCTAAATAATTACTACTTACGATAAGATTACGATAATTTAGAAAGTGTCGCAGTATTTATAGACCAGGGTATATTATGTCGACATTCTAAATCGTTACAAGACTTTACTTAATATTTTGTAGATTTACTTGTAGATTTTTTTAATATATATGCCTGCCAAAGTGACTCCACACTGATGAAAAGCTTAAGTAGAATCCATGAGTGGTGCTCACCACACTCAGATTATTTTATAATTTAAGTTACGCGTAAACTTCCTTACACAGCTCTTGGATTACATAATAAAATTATTTTAGTTATTATCCGGTCTAATACTATAAATACGAAAGTAATTAGTTTTTAGGGCTAAAACACGGATGAAAACGGATCAATAAAATTTGGCATGGAGATACTTACAATTCTTGAAAGTGTACCTTACACTTTATTACGATAACCGACATAAACACGGGGGAGCCGCGGGTTAACGTTATTTATCAATAAAAAAATCTGTGCTAATGTGATTTACGACATGCTTATTGAATTTTCTTTATTTTTCCTCCATTATGTTATATTATACCTTATTATCCAACTAACCTAACTAACTGCTCGTTGGTCTTACGTTTAGTGTATACGATTGCCGGTCAATAGGTGTCGAGTTCAATTCCGATTCTTTTTTTTCTGATTTCAAAAATATATTCTAGCAACCCGGAATTTGGAAATTGAGGGCTTAACCACTGTAACGCAGGACCGATAACTTTACGTGCTCTGCAACAACTGACTACTATCCGACACCCACATCAGTCTCGCTCTGATATCGGATTCTGCGTGTGAGGCAACAGAGAGTGCACCTGTGTTTGCGCACACATTTGTGCACTATAATATCTCCGGCGTACTAGTTAGTTGGTTTCCGTTGAACTGGTCATCGTGGCCGAAATTAGCTAGGAGTACATCATCATTCAAATAGGAAACATTGAAAACTAGATTTGAAAAAGACAACAGGTAGTAGAGCCACGCTGATTTCAGCACGAACAGATCGGCTCGACCGCGGTAATACGTACTGCCCTCTTACAGAAGACCGACCTAAAATGATAGTATTCGTTCTGTCGTGTTTCGTAGGTGAGCGCGAGACCGGAGGCCCAATGATGCAGAAACATCTCAATAGGCCGCCAGGCTGCATTGTTTGCATAAGCATTGAGTATGGTAACCATTACTCCTAGATTCTGGTCATGTTTTCCATCAAGTAAAGTAGATTTTGGTAGGCTTATATTGTTATATATATATATATATANTATATGATATCTTTCATTTAAGAAGAAAGTACCTACTATTTATAAATAGACATTGTCAAAGCAGAACGATAAGAGATATTTAGTTTTTAAATAACGCAATATTACACACACATCTCGTAATATTTAACTATCTGATTAAGGCACTCTCAATTCCATTTATCGTAACTACCTTTTTATTACGTCAAATGTCGTGATCTTGTTACAATATATATAACAATTGTTTGTATGATTCACAGTTAGATTTTGTTAATTGTATGTTTTTGAAACGTCTAGAAAATACTAACGGACTTCAAAACGGTAGAAGTTCTCTAATTGATAAAATGTTATTGTATGATACGCGATACATATTGGCTAATTCTCATTTAATTTGGAAATCTCATTTTGCCGTGCAAATAGAGCTTTATAAATCTTGCAATAATCTCTGCAGCTCATAACTAATCTCTCTAGAATCGGCAGCCGTTCTTTCGTTTTAAGATTATATTAAATAGGCTCACCAGTTATTAATAACTTCAGGGTCCTCGTGGTACACGTAGATATGCCTCGTGGAACCATCTTTCATGAAGGTAAGTTGCATGGAGTTCATGTGTCCAATCTTCGCAGGCGCAAACGCTACGTTCAGCTCGGATAACTTGAGTACACCCTTAGGTTCTTTATGCTCTCTCACGTGGTATCTGTCGAAATAAACAAATACGTTATTTTTGTTCAAGCTTTATTTTTTTGTAAGATGCAGGTATAGTGTCTTTTTTTTATTATTAGATTTCCTTAAACAGTAAAATACTGTTTTAAACTCCTTAGAGAATAATTGAAATAACATCTTTAGCTTTCCTAGCTACATAATATTGAAACTTTGAAGTCTGTTAATATATTTATAAATTAGGCATAGAGCAACATGGACCATCGAACGGAGGAGAGTAGCCATAGCGTCTTCCGATATATAACAGTCTGTCATTTTTTGCGGGGGAAATCTTCACCCATGTACATTTTAGACTCACATAAACAATCGCCTGTAATTACGAACTCACATATAACAATTAATGCAAAACATTGAGAATTAAACTCACACATAAATACATTGTGTCATAACAGTGTAAATTTGGAAAACCGATTTGCTGACATGGAAACCACAACGGACGTAAACTAGAACCTTGAGAATGTGGTTCGAATCATCAGGGTAGAAGGTACGAGATTTTGTAAAATGCAGCGTAAGGACAGTAATCAAAACTTTCGGAAAGGACCCTAGAGCTAATGAAGGAACGACGTAAAACCCACTTCTTACTTTGTCAAAAAAGCGGACTCTAAGCCGAGAGATCAGCAACTTGTACGACACGACGTCCGATACTACAATACTCTTTCGATCGAAAGAGCGATCGAGCAGAATAAGGGGTCAAAAGTGTTTGCACAGTCTCTCGGCGGAAGCCACCTGAACAAATTGACTACAGCAAGTGGAGAAGTCGTTTCCTCCAAGCCGGCCGTCCTTTCTGTGGTGGAACGATTCTATGGCGGTTTGCACGCTTCGCATGCATCTCGACCTGATCCCAAAAATGAGGACTCTAGAGCCACATTAACACGCCACTACACCGAAGATCTGCCAGAAGTCAGCACTTATAGAAATCGAGAGGGCTCTTGGGCAACTGGCCTTTCCGGGGGCTTTTACATTAAAAGCCCCCGGAGAGGACGGCGTTTCAACAGAACTGTTAAAAGCTAGTGGTATATCCGTACTGAGAGAGCTCCAAAAGTTTTTTAACACTATCCTATTCGAAGGGAGAACTCCAGAGGCGTGGAGTAGTAGTGTGGACATCTTGTTCTTTAAAAAGGGTGACAAGACCAGGTTGAAGAAATGTCGACCCGTTTCCCTTCTAAGTCACGTCGACAAGCTGTTCTGGAGAGTCATCACGAACCGTCTTGCGCGGAGACTCGATGAATTCACACCAAAACACCACCAGACAAACCAACCACCAGAACAAGCTGGATTTCGGAGTGGATATGGCACCATAGACCACATCCACAAGTGCAGCAGATTATACAGAAGACAGAAGAGTATAATCAGCCCCTGTGTCTAGCATTCGTGGACTATGAGAAGGCCTTCGACTCGATAGAGATCTGGTCTGTTCTGGAGTCCCTGCAGCGTTGCCAAGTGGACTGGCGATATATCCGAGTGCTGAGATGTCTCTACGAAGCTGCCACCATGTCCGTCCAAGTACAGAATCAGCAAACAAGGTCCATACCATTGCATCGAGGAGCGAGACAAATGGGAAGTTGTTCAAAAATATGTGTCTAAAAAAATATGTGTGAAAAATATGTGTGAAAAAAAATATGTGTGAAATATCTTCGGGCGACTTTGCAGTTAGGCTGAAACAACTTCGAGGTGAACAGGAGAGAATTCAGTTGGGTTGAGCAGCGTTTGGGAACCTTCGTCGGGTCTTTTCATCGTTGATCCCACAGTGCCTAAAGATGAAAGTATTTAATTAGTGCGTCCTATCCGTCATAACATACGGAGCCGAAACGTGGACACTTACGGCACTGGACTGGTCCAAAAGTTCAAAGTCGCTCAGCGTGCTATGGAGAGGGCTATGCTCCGCGTTTCTGTGAGGGATCGTATGAGGAACACGGTGATCCAGCAGAGAACCAAGGTCATTGACATAGCCCAAAGGATTAATAAGCTAAGTGGTAGTGGGCTGGTCATATTAGCCGCAAAACTGATTACCGTTGGGGTAAACGAGTTCTTGAGTGGAGACCGCGTCTCGGCAAACGTAATGTGAGACGTCCACAGGCCAGGTGGAGTGATGATCTACGCAAAACAGCTGGCAAGAACTGGATGCGAGAAGCCAAAAATGGAACCAAGTGGCGTGAAATTGGAGAGGCCTATGTCCAGCAGTGGACTGCGATAGGCTGATGATGATAACAGTGTAACACGTAGGCCCATTTGGGCTTATACTTTGACAGAGGAGAACACCTACATAGAGCTACTCCCTACCCTGTTGCTCTATGAAAATAGGTAATTATCTCTTGACAGAGACCAACGTTTTGTTGTAAAACATTACGCTCTACAAAATAACTCTGCAATTACCTACTTTCCTGGCTGTTTTGTACTTTAAGACAATTATATTTAAAATTGAGACCACTCCTTTTGAATTACAATATTTTTGTCAACCCTCTGATTGCCGTTACTTGTTATTGAACTAAGTAAATTTAGAATTATCGATGTCAAGTAAAACTTTATGATATCTAAATATTTGGATATACTTTAGATAAGCTGAATCAAAAATAAAGTTGTTTGTGGGGTTCTGTACGCCTAAATAAAAGAAAGGAAAATGGATACAGAATACAAGATACCCCATATTATGAAATAATATGAAGAAATAAAATGCTCATTTCTAACACACCATTCCTTCGAGAGGTAAGTTTTAATAAGATCTATTATTGGTACCACTACTCCTCTGACTGAAGTGTTATTGAATATTCTCATTGAGAACCTTCTCCATGCTAATTCAACTCACATTATTATCAGTCTTCCGTTTAAGTAGGTATAAAATAAATAGGATTTACACGGTCACTGCTTTTCAATTGTGCAACAACGGCTCTATACGACATGTATGAAAAATGCAAAAAGACTCAAAGAAAAAATCTATGTATTTTTTCTATAATCTATACAAATAAAAATGAATCGCCGAAATTCCGCAGAACTTTTGATCGGCTACACCAAATTAAATAGTTTTTTGTGTGAAAGAAAAATTAAAGGATAACGGGAAAAGACTTCTTTTTGTCCGCGACTGTACACTGCCTTTGGGAAGCTGAGACAGATATGTAAATATGGCGGTACGAAGTTCGCTAGGTCAGCTAGTATCTAAATAAATTTTAGATTTAGTGGAAAACATAATTATATAATGAAACAACTTTGCATAAAATACGGTTTTGTCTAGTAATTCTCATAAATTATTGAGTGTCATTCACCTTTTTAAGTATCTTTCCTTGTAAGTACTAGAGAAATACGAAAAGATGCTTTTCTTGATAGTATTCGACTCAATATTAAATCAAATACCTTGAAGAACCCTCTTGTGTAGATGAAATACTGTATTTTCATAAACCAGCACTTCTCGTTCTAAATAGTTTATGACTAACCACAGCAACCACAGATAAAAAATATATTTATATGACGTTAGAAAATATTTGTTGTTGTGAAGCGATAAACGATTTCATAGGAAATTTAAAAGTACCTATGCCACCTTATCAATAAATGTTTATCTACTACGCTATCTTTAAATGTGAAAAATAGTATAATTTTCTGTCATTACAGAATTCATTACTATAATAAATAAGGATATCTGGGAGTAACTAAAATATCGTTTAATGGGTTCCTGTCATAGACAATTAATAATAATAAATTCCTTTATCTCCAACCTATTCCGCTTTGTTGTTAACAGCCACTAAACGGAGCTCGTTTGGTTTAATTTGTTTAAACATTACATAAATAGAATTGATTACGCATTAACGGTATTATAACAAATAGACGCTTAACTAGGTTCATATTCAAAAGACACGACGTAGCGGTGACGTGTGTATAGGACGATTGCATTCGTCCGATAGTACTTGTATGAATCTTGTATTCGTCGATGCCGTCATAGGCAGATAAGAGCATACTAAACAAAACACCGCTGAAGGAATTACGTTCAAAGTAGCATTTACATGGTAACTGTATACGAATAGTATATAGTAGAATGTAATCTATATAATAATACGCGAAGCAAAAACTATGTACCTTTTACGAAAATAGTACGAAAGAAGAGGATGAACTTTGGCATAGCGTACGCGACTGCTGTCCATGAGGTCTCGGGTTCGAATCCTGGGTCGGAGCAAAAGTTTGTATGATCTACAAATATTTGTTTCGGAGTTTGGATGTTTTCTATGTATAATATTCATGTATTTACAAAAAAAAGTATTTATGTATTCATATCAGTTGTCTAGTACCCATAATACTAGCTCCGCTTAGTTTGGGACTAGATGGCGTTGTGTGTTAGATGTCCGAAATATTTATTTATATTAAAAAAAAAATTGTAGTCGAATTTCGACCACTCGGCGCCCACTTATATTAAGAAATTGTTTACTAAAACACAATAAAAAACACTTCAATAACAACATTATTTATTAGCATGGAGATCAAAATATGTATTATCTATAGGTAGGGATGATATTATTTTAGAGTTACTTTATTTTGTTAATCCATTACTTAACGAACTAGAAAACATTTTTCTATACACTTGAAAAATGACTTTAGCTATATGTATGCAGGAAAAGTAATATAATTAAATATAACGCCAACTTTATTTTGAGAAAATGAACAGAGGTCTAGTGGGTTTTTTGTAGTGGTACACTTTTAATTATTTTTATACGAATAATTTCAGTTTCATTACAAAATCAACCACCCCAACAAAATAAAAATCACTATTAACCCGCTGCGGCTGTGGTTAAATATTCCTAAAAACATATTTTAATGTAAATATAAGTAACGTTGCTATTCAACAAAAATGTGATTTTTGTTAAATAGCACATAAAGTTATAACACAAACATATATAAACATGCCAGTATAAAATAACGTGCATATAGCAATGATTCTGTTTAAAAAACAGTACATCTATTAACATACTAATAATTATCATTAAGAACTAAACCTTAAGAGTATACTAGTCTTAAGGTTCAAATCAATAAAAAAAAACAGAATATTACTATGACACGCTTTGCAGATGACGATTATAAGCAGCATAATAAATAACATATCAGTGAATTGCAGCACATGATAATGATGTGAAATGACAAAAACATGTATTTTTAATAACCTGCCCTATTAACCAAACTACCATAAATTTTTAATGTTGGAATTCCGTTAAAATTCCACTTTCGTTCTTACCTCAAGGGACCAACGTTTTTGACGCGGAGGCGACTGATCAACCGATTGAGACAACCAGTTGTACGGCCACAGCCGTCGGTTGCTGGATGATACCTAAGAAACCAGTCCGGATATCTTTAAGCTAAATTACTACGATAAAAATTGTCTTCATTATTTGAAATCACATGTAAATTAGATTTCATATTCGACGAATTACATAACCCAGCGTCGAATCAATACAGTACATTTCTTTTTAATATTAAACCGAGTTTTGCCATCATCACGTGATTTGGTTGTAAACGCACGTAGAAATTCTCTTTAAATAAGTGTTGACTGAGCTCCTCTTATCTAGTTGTTCACTATTTGACAATGTAAAAATAATGCAGGGGAATTACTTACTATTGATTACAGGAAAAGAATTTTAAACCGCATCAGCATGAATATAATGTATGTTAAATGTAAACAATGTTGTTATAATGTAATTGTTTCGTCTATGTTTTTCCTATATATTACTATAAATAAATTTCATCGTAATTGTATTATTGTGTTTCTTAAGCTCGATTCTGATTACGTAAATGACCGTACACTCGACTGTGTAATTCTAATAATTCTGTTTTTTACAAGTGCAAAATGTCAAGTTTATGGTGTACCTACTTATGACTGTATCACCCATAATTGAATATTATTGTATGTACAAAGTATAAAATACTTTAAACATATTCATGTTTGCTAACAACGACGACGCGACGTCGCGACACGACGAAATATTACCTAACAATACAAGGTGAAGGATGTCTTTCATCACAATATACATATAAGTAGTTTATGTGTAGTCTGAGCATGACATAGTAACTGTCTATTAAGATACATGAGCTATTGACAACGCCAGAGAATTGCGAATCGTAACAAAGCACAATATTTGCCTAAAAATTAGATCACAAGTGCCAAAAAGTATTAGATATAGCTTAGTTACCGTGGCCAACTGTCTAATGCGGTTAATAATTACGTAGTCAGTCAATATTTATGAAAGGCTTGATATCAATAAGAGGTGTGGAAGTTTTCGTAGTATGTACGTCACAAACTTCCCATCAATTTTTCTACGAAATCTATTTTATCATGATTTCACCATCTCAAGATAAACGTAAAGCGTGTCATCACTGCGTTGGTACATTGCCTTTAACGGTGACAGTTTTATTGATTTATTTCACATTTAAATAGAACAAAACGTTGTCAAATAGCATAGAGGATTCATGTAAAAAAGCCGTAAAAATTATTTCACAAGGTTTTGCAATTACGCATGTAGTATTCAAGAACCGAAACCGCCTGAATCAATCGTCAACGTCAAACACTTAATTGATGAAAATTTTCGTTTCAGTGACAGTTTTACTGTCTTGTTTGATATTGTAATACTAGCTCAGTACATTCTCAAATAACGTAGAGGGCTCGGGCAACAAAAAAAAGATCAAACTAAAATATTATTTCACAATATTAGACAACTTTTAAACTTTGTGTAATTGAACTAAAAACGACTCGGTCCCTTATTTCACGTTTGGATCGATTGTCTAACCATGATGTATTTCTTTTAAGCCCCTCGATGTTTTTGTGCGTTTTGCATTAAAATTAACTAAATAATTGATTAATAAAATTTTATGATCACCAGCTACCACATTTAGGAAAATAAGCATTTTCTAAGTACAGTCAGCATCACAATCATTTGTGAGCAAAATTGTGTAAAAAACACTAATTCAATTTATATTGGCAGACATGGAACTCAAATTATTGTACGCTTTCAAAGCGGTCAAATTATCTTAACTATCAGTTGTCAATATTGTGTTGGCTGACAGAGTGTTCATATTAATGTTATCAAATAGTAAGCCTGAGATCCAAGTCACCCCAGACTTACATCATTTTAGGAAAGATGATATTTTTAAGATTGGTAATCTAACGTATACTCAGAAAGGAACGAATACTCGCTAAGTTGAAAGAGGGGCCGATTTACAGTTAGCAAGTATCGAAGGTGAAAAAAAACCATGCTAACTTAAGTCATATAGCCATTTTGAAATTTCATTAAAAAATAAACCTCTTTTGAGGAAAATTAACATAATGCTTTAAGCAACATTAATGTCACTGAATAATATTGTTGTGTTTATTGTGACAGATATGTTGTTATTTAAATCGGAATATATATTTCTCAATAAATATGCTTCTATGTCATTAAGACGAGCAAACAAGAAACCGCTTGGTAAATTTATACCGGGAAAATGTTTCCATTACCAACATTGCGAATCTGCTCGGACTTTATTATTTTCTTTTTATACATATTCTTACAGTTAATGCAACTACGTCGTACGCATATACTAGTACACTGGTATCATGTGCGACCATATGAGATTTTTTGAATGCCCTGGTGCATTAAAGTTCTCAAATAATTGTAAATTTAGTCCCTATTTTGTAAAAGCAATAACTCAATTTTACAATCGGTCAAAGGTGGCCCCTCAAACTTGACTGATAGATATCGATATCTGATACACTAGTTAAAATTTACAACTTCTTTAAATATCTACACTTAGTAAATTATTTGTAATAACTGATTTAGGTACCTTTCTCGTTCACTGTATAAAAAGAACTAGCATGCAGAAGGTGGTCACCCAATCGATCACCTTACGTTCAATTTGAATGTAGACCATAATGCAATGTTGAATTTTTGTATCTTTCTAGCGTTAGTAAATGAATTAGAACGATTGTTAATTCAACTTCTGCTTTGTAAAAGAAGCCTTTCAATAAATTTAAATAAATCCATTGAAGGTTTGTTCCCTCAATTGAAATGCTTATCACCAAAAAATTACAATTTACAAAACATTTTTGAAGTTCAATACATTGATGCTGCATTCTATTTTTAGTAGCATTTTTTCATTAAAGATTACTTTAGTTAATACTTCGAAAATGTGAACCGTTTAATTTCAAAATAGTAATCAAAGTACACACTGCCCATCCAGTTTTTAACGGATATACTATGTGTAGCCAACCTTAGTTTTTAGGATCTTGACTGAAACCGAAATCGTAACTAGCCTTAATAGCAATGACTTTTAACTAGTATGGATGCTTAGAAAATACCATTGAAGAACCAATTTGATAACATTAATATGAACACTCTGTTAGCCAACACAATATTGACAACTGATAGTCAAGATATTTTGACGACTTTGAAGGCGTACAACAATTTGAGTAACATGTCTGCCAGTATAATTTTGAGCACCCTGAGTAAGAGCACAAATGATTATGATGTTGACTGTGCTAATGATCTATGAACTGTACCTAATGTGAAACAGATCAAGCACACGTAAGCTGATGAATGAAAAACTTATTATTTACAAAAAGATAAGAAGCACAAGAGCTGTTTAAAGAAAATTTGATGAGTACGAAAGGTGTCGGTATGTTTTCCGAGGTGTTGCTTGGTAATATGAACCATGTGCCAAACATTAGTTACAAAAATACATAGCTTGGTTATACACATAAAGCTTTCATGGAAAAAGAGTAACAGTACTTGATCGTATTGACCGCATTCGTCCGGTAAGTATATTAAAACATATATTATACATTACAAACGCGTAGCATCGAATTGGTTCTTATTCGCCGATAGGGAATGCGAGCGACCAAGGGTTAAGTGTTACGGTGAATTGGTGGTCGAATGCGGACAACGACTAAGTATAATAGTGGTATTATGTTCAGTTAACGATACATTTGACTCACTTGAGCGTGTCCTCGTTCTCACTTAAGATGAACTTTCTCAATTGATATCGGCTGTCTTCTTTGCCTCGCTTCATCAAAAAACCTTCCATAGTTCCAGAAAGATAGCTTTGCCGCTCTGGATGGCAAAATTCTTCACGTTCGTATTTCGCACGGATCCATTGTTCAATGAGAACTCTGTAAATAATCAGATAAACATTAAATATACACTATTTTAGCTTAAATATTTATTGAGACAAAATTAAATGGGAATGATAAAACAGTATTTTTTCTTGGTACACTACAAGAGTATATATATATAATATCCCAGCGCTTTGGCAGGGATGATGTAATAATTTCATTTATTTCTGAAATTTTGACAAGGTACGTTAACGACTCAAGTTAGGTGAAAAGATGAGTCTTAAAACGGATACGGATGTCAGTTAACCATACCTTTTAACAATTTATGCGCATACTTTTTTTTTTTACGTGGTGGAATGCCTTTACGCACTTCGCTCCCCCCGCGGGTACAGTGGGTTCGCTTTGTGTGGGACTCCTGACTGACTCGCCAGACTACCCACTAAACCACCACGGTGTGCCACTCTGCGCCTGAGACGGGAGAGATCCGGGAACCGCTTTCTTACGCCATCCGGACCCTTCCCAGCGCTTGCCCGCACTGAAGCGGGCACCAATCTATGCGCATACTAGCTGACCCACGCAACCTCGTCTGCGTCATCTATTACCCGTAGCCGTTGAGAGCATTTTTGTTTATTATAAAAAAGGTTATAGTGAGTCAACCTTTAGAAATATATGGTTCACTCCAATGATATTACATAAAACACGCAATATATCTTCACACCTACTTTTTTTTACGTGTGAGAACCTCTCGGGCCTTCACCTTACCGGGGTTTGCGGCGAGGCAGTGTGTCGGAATCGAACCGACGAAAACCACACGTTGTGCCACTCTGCACCTGAGACGAGAGGGATTCGGGAACCGCTTTCTTACGCCATCCGGAGCCCTCCCAGCGCTTGCCCGC
This sequence comes from Hyphantria cunea, assembly GCA_003709505.1. Lineage (NCBI taxonomy): Eukaryota > Metazoa > Arthropoda > Insecta > Lepidoptera > Erebidae > Hyphantria > Hyphantria cunea. The sequence goes on from PKRV01000335.1 coordinate 661,243, forward strand.
ACTGAACCGTCTCCTGATGTTAAACTCTCAATTTAGGCGACGCACGGCACACGCGTAACGTCGCCTCCTCGCAGCTGGCCTCTGATCTTTACACCTACTGAAGCAACCTGCTAAACTTTACAATCGAGTCTCCAATCTATGACTGTAAAAGTCTAATCTATACGAACATTTAAAATTTGACACATTTAAATACATTTGAAGTGTGATAATGAAATATATTTCTTTCGTATTTTACTATTCATCACTGAAATTTGTCAATGCATGCAGTTTTAGACCGCACGGCACAGATTTTACTGCAAATTATTACGTATATAACATATCTATTGTTTTAAAACATTATTGGTTCACACTGAAAGTTTTGCGTTACAGGCCGCCCATAAATATTTGTTTTTTTTTTTATATGATATCCCATTATATTGTTGCTGATCTAAGTCTGACAGTTGATGTTTAGTGCTTGGGTGTCTTTAAGTCATAGTGAGAATATTCAATTGCGACTACAAATGAACGATCATCTTTACAATGTATGAAGCTTCATTAATCGTTAACAATAGGAATAATAACTCCTCTTTTTAAAGAATGTTACACGTAGATACATCTTGCATTGCACAAATATAGCTAAGAATCTCGGATGTATTTCTATTTGAAATTAACTAAAATTAGACACTATAATGGTTACGTATTGGAACCTAGGAAGGAAATTGTTTTGGACATTCGCATAAAAATGCACTAGTTTTATATGTACCCTAGATTATTTAGGTTTCTGTCTAGATGATTCTATCTAGAGAGATACCACTTCAAAAGATCAAATAGAAATGAACTTACTTTTCAATGAAAGTTTTTTGTAAATTGTGTTTAGTGTTGTGTTAAATAAATAATTATGTTCAGATATTTTAACATACAACGCCATCTAGTCCTAACTAAGCAAAACTTATGCTATGGTTACTAGACAACTGATATTAATACTTATATACTTTTTTTTTATAAAGACGTACCTATTACACATAGAAAATACCCAAACTAACTCCGAAACAAATATTTGCAGATCATACAAACATTTGGTCCGTATGAGGAATCGAACCCGAGACCTCTACTGCGAACAGTCGCATTAGCTACCACTGCGCCACAGAGGTTAAAAAAAACATTATATGGAACAAAAAAGATTTTACACTTATTTACATAGACAGGAACAATCAGAAAAATTTAATATTTATATCATCTATTGTAGATATAACTGTAAGTCCTTGAAACCTTAAGTTTCTTAAGTTTTATTTTTGAAAACTATTGTACTCATCATAACTTTTGAATGGTAGGTATGACCGATTTCAATAATTCTAAAACTAATTTATAGGTACTGATAGCCTTGAATATAGAATGTTTATTTGGATAAGGAAAATAATAAACAAGTAATGATGACTAGTTTATATCGTCACTCCCACATATTGTATTTTAATATAAAAATAATGCGACATAACTATGATATTTGGCTATATGGTATCGAAGACTTTTTTGTAGATATTGATGTCTTTTATGTACTTGTAGTACATCAATTTGCTCTATTGTCAATAGCTTCCGCAGCGCACGCCATATAGGGATTTTTAAAGAAGTTTTCATACGGATTCCTAGCTTTTTTTGCAATTATTAAATAGCCTTTGTTACTCGGGGATGATTTAGCTGCAATGCAATGGTGAAATATTTTTTTCAGATCAATCCAGTCAACTATCAGGTATTAATTATAACGAAGATGTGGTTAGTAAGTCACTAAAGTGCGTTTCATAGAATAATTCCTTTGTCGCTATATTGGCAGTAACGCAAACAAGTGTTGCTGTTATTGATGAAACGCACTATAAACAATATTCGGCACAAATAAAATGTCACAATACTAAAATAAAAGAATAGAAACCACAGAATATAACTATTTTACGGCAACTTGCAAAAATGAAGAATTACGCAATTATTTAATATTATTTGTAGAAATTTAAGCTGAAATACGCATTACATTAATTGAATTCAGTTGTTTGAATTATTACGTTTATATTTTTTTCCTGACTTCAATTAGTATTATGGTGAGTTCGATAGAAATAAATTTTGGCGGCAAGTCTCGGGTCAATTATTTTTTATCTAATTTGAAGTTCTTTATTCGTAGCAAAAATGAAACTAATACGAAAAGATCATAGGGCGATGGTATTTTTCGATTTTAAAAGTTCACTCTCCGCAAGACTGCACTGCTGATCTTATTTTATTTTTTTATTTTACTTTACATTTGAGCTCTGTAAAACGTTGGAAAAATACGAAATTCTTGAAGGTCAACCCTCAACTGCGATCACGGGAAAAAATATGATTACTGTCAGATGACTAATTTATTGAAGAAAATCGGCGTTTCACTTTAAAAAGATTTAAGGACATTTGGGGATTGGTATGAGACAAATTAAAAAAATAATAATATTTAAAAATTAGGAGACTTTGCTGCCAGTGGATGTCTCAGGAATTCACTCCAGAACAAACACGGTATCGAATAGATTGGTGTTAAAAATATTGTTCAAGTACAATCACGGATGTTCAAATGCTGTGTATGACCAATGTCATGTTTGTCGTACATGTTTGTCATATCATCTCCTGTCCATTGGGACTACGCAAAACTTTCAGTTTCACCTACTTAGACGTAAGCGCTCACGGAGTTTTTATTTAGGGTTTTAAAGGGGAACAATCCTTTCATACATTGCTTCTCTGAAAATTTAACCGTTTGTGCAGCGCAAGTAATGGAAACTTTCAAATCAAATGATTTTCGAGGCAGATCAAGTTGCTCAGTAGATTTGTATTCCAAGCATTAGCTGACTGATACTACCAAAAGCGTCTAGCGCTTTTGGTATTATAGTTTTTGTGTATGTTTGTATAAATCTATTATACTGAAATCAATGAACTTTTATTCTATTCTATTCTCATTCCATTTGTCCGTACTTTGCTTTAAAACTACTAGACGAATGTAGATAAAGATTTGAAATAAAGATAACATGAATTTCAAATTAATTATAAAGCCGAGGGGAGTGCAAAAATGATGGTTGTAAAATAGTGTGATAACATTCAATTTATGAGTAGATAATTATCTACTTGAATCGATAAAATTCAGTAACAATGAGTAAGTAGTGGATATCATAGTAAACAAGTCATTTAATAGTTACTTTACAAGTGATATTTAATTCCACTTTACAGGTTATTTTTTAGTGCAAACCTCATAACACTGTTATATCAGTAGTTGATAAAGTTATTACTTTGTCTTTAAAATTCTCGGGTTTTCTCTATTATATTTTATTATGCACATATTACACATATAAACCTTCCTCTTGAATCACTCCATCTATCGCTAAAAACTACATTTAAATCCGTTGAGTAGTTTAAAATACCTAAGCAAACAAACAGCTGAAGCTACTTTATTTTATACTAAGTAAAGATTACCAGATTTATAGCCCATAGCTGTAGAGGTGTGCTAGGTAAAGTACCCACATCATTATCAACAGCCGTCAATAGTCTTCTGTTGGACATTAGACTGGTAGTTTTTTTTATGTTATAAGGGGCAAACGAGCAGACGTATCGCCTGATGGTAAACGATTACCGCCGCCCATGGACACCCGTAACACCAGAGGTTTCACAAGTGCGTTGCCAGCCTTCGAGGGATGGGAAGGGGGATATGGGGAGGGTTTGGGATATGGGCGTACGGTATCCTCACTCACTCGATGAAACACAGCGCAAGCGCTGTTTCACAGACTTTTCTGTGAGGCCGTGGTATCACCGGTCGAGCCGGTCAGTACATGCCGAAGCATGGCTCTTCCACGATTAAATTAGCTTTGGCCTAACATAACACGGTGGCCAGATGGTTTGGTGTAAGACTTGTTTCAAATTTTTCTTCTCTTTGGCATTACTGAACGTTCCCACAACTATCTCTTAACTGCTAAAAATACACTTACTGTGGGTCATTTTTATTAGGTCTTCTGTAACACGGCGGGACTCTTTCTTCGTATTTGTTCTTGGCTGCGTTATTCCCCACCTCCTTCATTCTTTGCACCTGAGAGTCCTCCCAGCGATCAAGTTTTAGGTGTTTCACTTTGCTAATGTGTGCTCCCATGCCGCGGTGAATGCTCGCACACCGCATGCAGATAAATATGCCGAGATTGTATGATGCCCAGTCCGGTTCTGTAAAAGATGACGATCAAAGGTAAAGATTAATATAACTAAAAAGTTTCAGAGAGAAAATCGCGAGAGAGCTCAATGGACTCAATATTAGAGAAATAGTTTCAACCTATTTTCATTTCACGAAGATCTTAGTATATCAAGAACGGTTCAAAAAACTATGATCCGTGTACGTAAAAACTTGTGATAAAATTTATATAATATCTAATGTTACCCCGGCCATTACTACAAGCGTATTGACACCTCATTCATTGAAATCGGTTCAGTAATTTAGGTTTAAAGGTAGCACATCTTCTTTCCCCTGGAGTTATTTCTTAAGCTATTTCACTTTAGGCTTTTTTGTGCAGTAGACATTAAAAGTTTTTAATGTTTTTTTGGCAATTCAACACAACACATGCATCAGGTAAGCACTCCATAATCAGGGGGTGCCATGTCAGAGTCCCTGAAGTAGATTTAGAGGAGTGTACCGTCATGTACGAGGACCGGGATGGTACTTTGAGACGTCGCCTCATGATGTGCGGTGTTTTGCAGGGGTCTGTTCTTGGACCACTCCAGTAGAATATGGGATACGACTGGGCCCTTCAAGATCGTCTCCCTTCAGGGCTGGGGGTGATCTGTTACGCCGTCGACACGCTAGTCACACCCCGGGGGTCAAACTTTCAGGAGTCGGCACGCATGGCTACCTTAGGAGTTTCTTCGGTAGTTGGGCGCATTGAGACGCCGGTTTCTTGTTCCATGCGCCCCACCGCAGTCCGCCCCGGCGCCAAAATCATAGTCAATTCGGTCCTCAGACCAGTACGGTAGGTCGACGGAAGGTGCTTTAACGAGCGCTTCTGACAGCTTATTCGAAAGCTGGTCGGCGCTGCTGCCAGTCCCAGGACGACTTTTGCCCAATTTGAGTGAAAGGCCCATAGTGTCCACCACACGTATGTGTTTAAAGATTGATAAGATGTGTACTTGACCAAAGATGAACAGTCGATCAAATAAATGCCTATTGTGTTTAAACATTTATTTTATTGTCAGCTCGAAGGCGGATTGCCAACATTGCATAAATTAAATACACGCGTTACGTGCCCCGTACTATTGTTTTAAGTACATATGTACCCAACTGTTGAATGGTATTATCAATCCGCATTACGAATACGATACAACAAATTGTTACAACTGCCATAGAGTAAGTTACTACTTACAGATCTTAAGCTCGTGTACTAACGGAGACACTACTAGAACAGTTGATACTAGTTTCACACTTATTGGTTTATTTTTAAATGCTTTTCATATTCTACTGAAGTTTAATTCCCTTTAGATCTAAGTTAGTGACTAATTAACTCGATATACTTATGTACATACTGATAATTTACCGTGCTTACTACGTATTTGATAACCGCATAGGTACTTTCAGAGTTCAAATGAGTTAAAAGATTGATTGGTAAGTATTTAATGATATAAAACATTGGTCAATTAAGGGAGATAAACTCTACTGTTTTGATTATAGGATTTTCATTAATATTCTTCAAGTTAAATAAAACTTTGCCTGTATACATTCAACGATAATTAAGCGGAACTAAAAAGTTTTAAAAGTCCAATAAGACTCCCTCTTTTAAAACCATACTAATCTATAGAAATGAATAAAATTTGAGTCTCTTTGTAATATAAAAATTACCGCTTTTTACTAAATGCATAAGCATTTATACACCGTGCATATACCAAAATAATGGTTTTTACAATATTTATCTATCTGTCTGTTTGTTCCGGCTTATCTCTGGAACGCCTTGACCGATTTTGACGGGACTTTCACTGGCATATAGCTGATGATGTAAGGAGTAACTTAGGCTTTAGGATTTTTTTAGGTTAGCTTTGCCCCGCAACGTTACCCGCGGTTGTTGTAGCACCGCGGACCTCAACTTTCTCATCTTCCTAGCCTTTATTTTTCCCAAGATTTGGGGTCGGCTACTAGTTCAACTGGTTTTACCTGTATATCAGTTTTTACGCGGAGTAACTGGCATCGGACCTCCGCAAACCTGAGGGGAACTGAATTCGAGGGTTAAACTAGTATTAGTTGACTGGGAGGGGTCTGGATGTAGTAAGAAAGCGGTTCCCGGATCCCTCCCGTCTCAGGCGCAGAGTGGCACACGGTGTGGTTTTAGTCGGTTCGATTCCAACACACCGTCCCGCCGCAAAACCCAGAGGGGTGAAGGCCCGAGGGGGTTTCCACAGGTAAAAAAAAATATTAGATAGTTGAACTAGAACCGCGGACCTCAGCTAGTATTATTATAAAGTTGAATAGTTTGTTTCTTTGATTTAAAGCGCCAATCTCAGAAGGTAGGTACTGCTATCCAGTTAGCTGTACTTAGAATTGTCTTAAAGGGTTTATCCTTCAAGTGATTTCAATCCATACTACAATTCTTTCAGTGTTCGATAGCCCATTTATCCAGGCATGGCGGCAAGGCAGAGCGTAGTATTCTTAGATTACAAAATATCTTTTGTAATATGAGGGAGTATCAATAAAAAAAACGGGGGAAAATTATTCATTTTGAGCTAAAATTTTTCAATAAGCTCGAGACAATATATTATGATATATTACATATTTTAATGTTGGCTCACTATAAGCTTATTATGCAACAAATTTGTTCACATTATACCTTTAACTTCAAATATAACATCAATTGGGACGGTAGATGAGGTTGGGTGACTCAGTTAGTACCTATTTAAAATGTATAACTCCATAGACTAACTATAGTCATCGAATGTACTCTTTTTTTTTTTATTAAAGTGGAAAGTCTGTCTCTGACTCAGTAGGTTTGGCATGTAATAAGGAATTTAGAAAGTATTTCGAAGTATTCATGAATACTATTTATTTGAAGTTTGAACTCGATCGCTTTAGATTGAGCCGTAATAAATGAGATTTATACGTTCATAAAATACACAAAGCTACAAATATTGGCGTCATGCATTGAAAACTTCTACCTATATTACTTGAACATATTTTTGTCGTTATCAAAATATTATACGTAGGTGCCGATGCCGATACGAGTGCTGCAAATCGTCATACTATGCTATGACGTAGTGTGTGTACATACATATCTGATCGACGTCATAAGCGAAAACTCAAATTTGCTTCTAGGTACTTTTCCAATCACCATGCAAGTATTTGTTAGTTAACTACATACGTTTTTTATTTGTACATGTGTTTCATGTAGTAAATGAATGGATTAAGTAAGTACACCTCTTTCTGTGATCTGCTTACTACTAAAAACGTACTCCGCGATGGTCTTACTTAAAATAGATCAGGCTCCCCGCAAAGTTGGCCGATGTGCAATCTATTAAGCTTGAATTCTAATTGTTGGTTGATAAAAAGATTTATAATAGATAGCGTTTTCACCTTTTTACGTTTCACACTACATCCGTGTTTATAAGCATACACAACACACACCGACACGACGTCACAGTGCCTCACGCAAACAGTCGCATTTGGCCTCTGCCACTCGTAAATAACAAAACATCACGTCACGAGAGTAGGGATCGGTACCTGCTACATGCCAATTACCTTTTCAATAGCTATTTTATTTTAATCTACAATAAGAACTGGCTAAATCGTCGTTTACGTCGTTGAAACATAATGTTCCTAATTAACCGCAATGGAATCTAGTCTAGCATAAAAAGAAACCTAAGTGATCACCTTCGATTTATTTAAGCACATTTTATGTGATCGTAACATTGCACTGGTTTTAGGTACCTGGATGACGAGCATTGCTCGATATTTCTTTTTTGATCAATTTTCTAAAAACGAATCCTAGCTAGATCCATTTATCGTTATAAATATATGCAAAATTTGCTCGTTTAAAGTTAATTAGATTGGTTTTCAAAATATGTAAAAATATATTTAAAGATAGAATAAAAGAAAAGAACATGAAAAATTTTCATTCATAAATATCTTAAGATTAATGAAAGACTTACTTAATACACTTTTTTCCGTTACTTTATATTATATAGGTACTACTGATTTGGCGGAAATAAAAGAAATAATATTATTATGGAGACTGCATGGTGGTTCAGTAAATACAAAAAATATTAACGAGATATTTTATTAAGGTTACCGGAGCTGCAATTATCTGTGGCGCAGTGGTAGCGAATGCGACTGCTGTGCAAGAGGTCTCGGGTTCGATTCCTGAGTCGGGCCAAATGTTTGTATGATCTACAAATATTTGTTTCGGAGTTTGGGTGTTTTCTAATAATAATAATAAGTATGTATTTACAAAAAAAGTATAGAAGTATTAATATCAGTTATCTAGTACCCATAGTACAAGCTCTGCTTAGTTTGGGACTAGATGGCGTTGTGTGTTAAGAAGTCTGAACATATTTATTTATTTATTAAATTAATTATTATTATTACTTATTGTTGTTGTAAAAATACTAATAAGAATAATGTAAAAACAAAACAAAATTAAGAAAATTATATTGTTCTCCCGAATAGACTACTGCACTTGTGCGAAGCTGGAATGGAAATTTATCCAAATGTATTTATTTACTTTAATCACTGAAGGTTATCGGTATTTATTACTTTAGTAACAAGTTGATAATTATGTTAAATTTAGCGTAAACCTATTTGCTAAGTAAATTTTTATAATATTTATTTAGTAATTTTCGTTGAATAACCTTTAACTGAGTAAATAGAAAATTTATATATTTACATTTTAACTGCAAGAGCGCGAATTGTTAGAATGGAATAAATTATAATCAACTCACTTTTTACACTAATGTCAATAGTTCAAAGTAGTATGACTTCATATCTTATGATTGACAAAACTCTTACTACAAATTTATTAGATTCGATACTTTAATAATAATCTTTATCTTTTACCATGAAGAATTATTATTAATGAACTAATTACTGTATTCTTCTATCCTGAACTTTCTTTGCTTAAGAATTGTGGCATTTTTTCGTGCAATTATTACGGAGTTCTAAGGTAAAAACGTTAAAAATATATAATAGAACTGAAGTGAAGTCGGTTAAAATATTGAAACTAGAGCGTAGGTAACAAGGTACGGTTTTTGAATTATAATTCAAATAAATAAATAGTAATATTTTTGATCATATAACATACAACACCATTTGGTCCCAAACTAAGCAAAGATTGTACTAATGGGTACTATACAACTGAAATATATATACACTTATTTTGAAAATATATATATATATTATAGCAGTCAAAAATTAGCTAAGCGTTTCACGATACCTGGATGACCACATTAACCGGCTTTCAATTTTTTTTCTGCTAAGTTCAGAAACATGCAGTGGTAAAACGACGAAGAAGTTCCTAATGAATGATGAGCCTAACCTTCAACAAACAGAAACCGTGATTCTTTGACGCTGCGGGTATCTATTCTGCTTTAAGATATTGTCTAGTCGAAGCTAAAATTTTCAATATTTTTGGTTTCGACTTTATGCAGATTGCATATAACTACCATTTACAAATATAATTTCTTCCAAAAACTGGTCCAATCTATCTGGCGATATTCAGCATCTGGTAAGTGTTTGCAGTGTATAAGGCTTGCACGGTATTGTTCAGTAAAAGTATCAGATAGATTGCATTAAATATAAATAAATGTTAAAGTCAGAGACCATTCCAATGAAAAGCTTCTTACTAGGCCGCCATAGTGTGCCATGCTCCATTGCTCACGTTCGCAATGAGGATGGTAACCACCGCTCTTGGATTCTATTCACGCTTTCCATCAGGTAGGTCCAGTCACTTTGGCCGGTCAAAAGTAATTTAAAAAGAAAATTGTATTGCTAATTTCCCGAAGACTTTTCACCGTTATCACCATCACCAACAGCCTTTTATAGTCCGTTGCTAAACATAGGTCGCTCCTGAGAAAAGAGCTCTTTTGCCTACTATACCACGATAGCCAGACGGGTTTTTATAGGGTTTATTTTAGGCTTCTTTCTTCAGTGTTGTTGTTTTAATATGACATGTCTAAGGCTGGTGACACTGCGTATTCGTAATTCCGTAAAAACCCGAAAAGTAGAACCCCAAATAATGTGATCAAAAATCTAATCTACTTCATAACTAATCTCTTTCACATGCCCATTATTGCACATTCTGTACGTCACTGGTCACTGTCGATGAGATTTTTTTATACATGATATGAGCCTGCTAAAGTGACCCTACACTACCTGAAGGCACGAGCAGAACCCAAAGAGTTGAGGTCACTAAACACTTTCCGAATACATGCAATAATGCAGCATGGTAAACTACACTATTGCGGGCTATTGATATACTTCTGCATTATTGGACCTCCGGTTTCCAGTTAAGTCTTAGGATAAGAAACTTTCTGTATGGTTCTTGTTAGCTTTAGTGGCTATGCTAGTAGAGTTCTCCCGCATTGTCAGTTAGTTGAAAGAGTTTGCAAAGACAACCGTGTTGCAGTACTGCTACAAAAGACATTGCTACCTCTTTAGCTCCAGCTTGTGTGTCCTTGGTTCTTTAATGTCTCTTTTAGAACGGTGATAGCAATGCTCTACATCATCAATCATTATTTAATGGTTTATTAGACAGCTATAGCTCTAAAAGAGTTTCGGTTGATGTGTGAGTAAACTATTATGTTTTTCCTACATAGATACCTACCCACTGTACTATAAACAAGTGGTAAATAAGACAAATATAAATAAGGCAGACGTGTTTATTGCCTTGGTTTTCCTGTCTTATTCAATGTTTTAAGGCTCAAAACTTGAATAAGTGCTTGATTAGTACGAAATAAGGATATAGGAATACATAATATGTACAGTTAAAAAAATGGTATATTCCCGTATGGATCGAAAATTCGATCGGTAGGTAGCTTATCAATTCCTTCCTGGCGCTAACGTTGCTAAAATCACCAATCATCTTCTACCCCTAAAACCAGAAACCTTAATATACTTATATTATTATAGATCTTAACAGAATTGATTTAAAGAAGCGCATGAAATTTATAAGGATGAATTCCGCTATAAAATCTATCAGAATAAGGACGTAACATAAAAAGATGGGGCAATATTGTTAGGTACGATTTTTTTTGGCAACTCCCGCATTAGGAATATAAATTCCTGTGTCGCGGGGATCTTTACAAACATACATGAAACGGACACAAAGTACACCCAGACTTAGATCAACAATTTATGGATCACACAACGTGTTGTCCCATGTAGGATTTGAACCCACAACACTTGGCGCAGTAGGAAGCGGTGTGGCGACCACTGAAACCACTAGGCCAACCGTGTAGTCAAATTATTAATTATACATAAATAATGAAGAAAAATCATAGATAGGTGTTTATTATTTACACCAAATATTAAAAACAGGTTATAATTAATTTCACTGTGTACATAGTGTTGATATAGGAGAAAACTATAAACCACGACTGACAGACCGGTATCTGCCTATTCAGTTCGAGTAAGTAGCGTGGATTTGAGCTAACTCCACGCAGTATCTAGACTGAAGTGTAAAATTAGGTCACACTTACACGGGCACACACTCACATCCTATTTTTTATTACATTGAATTATACTAGGATAGGATATCATAAGCCCGGGATATATGTATATATTTCAGGGGTTCCAAATATAGGACTCGTTCCTATATTTATAAAGCAACAAGAGACTCTCTCATCTGTCTCTGGATTTTTGTTCCAACTTACAATTTTCTATGGATTCACTAGTACAATAAAGTTGAAATTTGATTTACATTAATTCTACAGACCCAATCAATCAACAAAACAAAATATGGGGTTCGCTCGTTGTAAGTCGTTTGAGTGAAGATAGGAATAGTAACGATTGCCTCCACTTTATCAAAACTACTGAGCCAAAAATTCTGAACAAAATACAGCATACAGCAGCTTTACTCGAAGATTAAAGGAAATCCTGTTTCGAGACAGAAATTATGGTATGGTAACTTGTTAAATCTCGTAGTTTTGTAGAGAAACTTACATATTTTGCTTTTTATCATTCAAAAGCCTTTCCACACGAGTGCGATTCGTGCTTGATTCTTTTTGTTTATATTAATAACAGTTGTGTTATCCTTAACTCCTTAGAATTTCTAGAAAGGTTTACTTTAAAACCACGACAAAACAGAGAAATGTGCGTATGACAAGGATAACTAAATATTACGTAGATAGCTATGTACCTACCTACTCTCCTACTTTATATGACTCATACGAGTTAGGTTTGCAAATAGGTATATTGTACACTAACTAAAGTATAACTACAAAAAACAAATTGCGTACCTATCCGAGTCATTGAGGGTGTGTATTCATATTATGTGAAAATGAAGAAACACTCAAAAGAAGTAGACATAGATTGCTCTGTTATTATTTTGTAGTACCAATAACTAGTGAAACAGCCTACATATACAAAACATATTGGTATCTGCATAGTAATAAGATATCAGAAAATAATTTGAAACATCATACTGAGTTGGTAAGCTTTGGTCACATGTACCTAATTAATTTTCGCATGGGATAGATTATAATCAAAAACACACAATCTTATTGATGTATCGTTCCTACTGACTTATCTGCATGTTTTTTATCATCGTATCATTGCACCAGTGGGTGATTTGTTTTCATTCAATGCATTTTACGTCGAGGTCACTGAACTCCAAAGCATGGACGCATTTACGCCCCCCGCCTATTCACAACCCCATGAAAATACCACGCACAAGGAAAACACTATCACTAAAATTGGTAAGAATCACAATAATAATAACATACCCGAACTTCCACAATCGGCACAAACATTATTTCCACTTTTCTTTTGCAACTCCTGTAACAATTTCTGGTTATGATCTACCATCGTGGAACTTTTGCATCAATAATGAAGACATACACGCTACCGTACGTCGCTCGCTGCCCGAAAGTCGAACGCCTCGAACGAACGCGTTCTTTGCCACTGCGCGCGGGAGCGAGCGAGACTTCGACCGACGCGCGGCGAATCGGTTCAACAAACGCCATTTCGTAGGTAAGGAATGCTATTTCATTCGCTCATATTCATGTTCGGTAAGCATGAATGAGATAGAAAGAGATGTCTAGTTTCGGTATATGAATGAAACCAGTGTGTAGTGGATGGTAGTGGATACTCGTAAAATCCGTTTGTGTATGTGTGTGATATCGTAGTAAGTACGTGATGCGATCATGCTACGCGAATACAAGCAGCACCCGTCTGGTGTACCTAAATGTACGATTCAATACTACGTAGGCATTTAGGTTATACGAGTTCATCTACAGATCGGTCTCCCCCTAGTTAGTAAGATATCTTATGAGTGTAGGTTTGACGATTGTACAAATGCCATTGCAGCCAATGAGAATAATTGTGTCAATTAAAATGCGATATTTTTATCATCTATTAATCTGCTGATTTCTATCGTAGACTGACTAAATCGTTGGCATGCACATAATTTCCGGTAGAGTCTTGTGACTATTTTAGAGCGGTAAGCTAATTTTATGCAATGTTATTCAATAGATAGTTTACAGTCACTGTATTATGATTTATTGTTGTAATGACCTAGGTGATTAATGATTTATTGTTATTAAAAAATAGTAAACTATCCTATCGTCCCTCGTGATCGCCGCGTGGTATTCTCATAGCGTAAACAGTTAAGGCCAAGGGGCTCTTGTACTTGTGTGAATCTCTCGGGGCCAAGGCGTAAAAAAAATACAAAAAAAAGCGCCCAATACTATAAATATACTTTCAAATGGAAGAAAATTTTAAACGTTTCGTTTGTTTATAATAAAAATAATGCAATTACCTAACACTTAGACAAAGATTTATGAAATAATAACATTTTATTTTAGATAAAAGACTATTCTACATCTGACCATCTATCATTTAAAGAGGTTTGCATTTAACCAGTTACAAAAGTGCCAGGACCTCATACTCATAGGAATTTTCAATAATAGAGGTTTCACACTTATCCAGGTACCATTTAACCAGGTTTCACTGCAAAATTGTAAGATTCGATCGTCGATCTTTATTAAAGTGATAGAACTCAAAACATGGAATTTTATAGTTTCACAGTACCTTTTAAACAGTTTTTTTTAAACTTCAATATTTGAAGCCATTTTCACAAATTTCAGATAGTAATCTGTCATATAAGACTATTTAACAGGTAATGTTGCTGATATATGTATGGTCATATCATCATCATCAACAACCCATAATGTCCCACTGCTGGGCTCGGTTCTCCTCTCAGGAGAGCGTTAAGGCCATACGTCCCCACGCTGGCCAAGTGCGGGTTGGGGACTGGCAAGGGATATTTATACGGGGATATTTATTTTATATAATATCAAGTATGGTATATTTATTTATGTGGGAGAGCCACGCTTCAGCATGAAATGGCCGGCTCGACCGGAGTGATACCACGGCCTCACAGAAAACCGGTGTGAAACAGCGCTTGCGTTGTGTTTCACTGAGTGAGTGAGGATACCGGAGGCCCATACCCTAACCTCTCCCCCATATCCCCATTCCCCAAAGGCCGGCAACGCACTTGTGACACCTCTGGTGTTACGGGTGTCCATGGGCGGCGATAATCGCTTACCATCAGGTGACACGTCTGCTCGTTTGCCCTCTATTCCATAAAAAAAAAGCTTAAATATGTTATGTATGTATAGATTTGTACAGTATGTATGTATGGATTTGTATATATTTTTAATCTGATGTAAATGTATCTATATATAGCTTTATGCAATTTTGTACATCGGCGGACTTAATGCCCAGGGCATTCTGTACCAGTCAATCTTAGGGTGGCCTAGAAATCTTGTGAGGTAGGCATACATAGGTTTTAAAACTACGGATCATATACACACATTACACATACATGAATTAGCAACATACAAACATACATGAAAATATTTGTATATATATATATATATATATATATATATATATATATATATATATATATATATATATATATATATATATATATATATATATATATA
>PKRV01000335.1:676566-722170 GCA_003709505.1 Hyphantria cunea
ATATATATATATACTTTGCAAGCTTGTATTTACTGTACTAACATATATTTACATGTTAAATACATACATATATATACGTATATAAATTTACACTAAATTCATACTCTATGGATTTGTCAAATTTAATTGGCGTGTTTTGATAATTCTCACATATCTTTTAGAAAGAGCTCGCGAACCTTCTTAAATGCAAAAAAGGTTAGTAGACTTCCTGCTTTCAATCGGAAGCGCATTTCAGAGTGGTACTGCTTGGACGAAGAACGAAGACTTCACGAAGTCTGAATTGTCCCACCACATGAGAGAAGCAGAATGTTTTTTGAGCGCAGATTTCTGTCTTAATTGGAGGACAGAAAGCAGAGTTAGGGAGCAAGGTAAGTAGGCGAGGATGGAGAGGTAAGGAATAAATAAAGAAGTCAGAGCTCGCTGATTGCGAATGGGTAACCAATTCAGTTGGGAACATAAGCCAGAGATGTCTCCATGTGGTCATACTTGTGTAGATTGAAAATGAACTAAATGCAGTTATTAAGAAGGTGGTCTAGTTTATGAAGGAGGTCTACATTCAAGTCAAAATAACATACATCACTGCATGAGCTTGGTTTTAGTTTTCAGAGGTAGGAAGTTCTTGAGGCGATATAGGTAGTGTTTGCAGGTTTCTAGTTACTTTCAGACTCAAGGGAGTAATCTGAGCTCGTCAATCGAGAGTTAAGTTAATGTGTAGACCTAGATCCTTGACTACGGGGCTAAAAGGAACCACTGAGCCATTAACCACGATCGGCGAAATTGAGTCAGTGTTCAATCTACCAATAATGCTTGCTTTCTACAATTTTCGCTTGGCATTTGGGGTTTACTGATAGACTAAATCTCAGCGATCAGGCATGTATGAGTTTAAGGTCTTTATTGACTTTGTAAGCGGCCTGTGCTATGTCCTCCACCCTTGCCTGTGAATATAGTTGCAGATCATCAGCATGCAGGTGATACGTACACTGAAGATGTGCGATGAGATTAATAAATATTGCGAAGAGAAGAGGAACAATATACCACCTTGAGGGACTTCAGTGTGGAAATATTATGATCTTTGTTAAATTTGATACTTTGTCTTTGCACCTACCGCATTATATTTCTACATTACCTGAAGATTGTCTGGTAGAGAACGCCTTATGGCACAAAGTCCGCCTTTGTGCATCATGTGCTAAAAGTGTAAAATAAATAAATAATTTGAAAATGGTCTTTTAGGAACTTTGTCGGGAAGTAGTGAAATTGACCTTTATTATTGTTTGTGTTTAATTTCCACTAGCTGACAGATAAAAAAATACATCAGTTTAAAGAATTAACAGAACAGCTGTCAAAAGCTAGTAATATAATAAGAATATAGTACATTAAAAGTCTTTAGAGATTGCTACCATGTTTAATAAACTACGGTACCAAACCAAAAATATACAAATCATTTCGTTGTCAAAGCGAAACCACATAAGTACACTGTACTATCAAGGTAGTAAGAGACACGCTGATTTAGCAATTCTACAAGCTCTAACTCCACAAACTCTACAGCGTATTTTGAGTTATTCTACAGTGTAGGTAAGAGATTACGAAGTACTAAAGTGCAGAGTCTACACCTTAGTCAAAATATGTGGTAGTTAAAATTTAAAATTATTTTTCTGACAACAATTCTTGTATAGTATCTTGTTTGTTTTTCTTTGTATGACCCCGTGTGGAAATACACATACCTATATTTAGGATTTGTTTTATAATTCCTCCATTCCCGGCAGTAGAAGACCGTCAATACATTATGTATTGCATGTCTTCATGGATATCTATAATCACTAAACGTGTGTCACTTATCCCATAACAAAAAAAATATAAAAAACTATTACCCGCCTCTTACCAACCAGCTCGGTTTTATGAACCATTTCCGACAAGTATTTGTATCAAAAATCACTAAATGTAAAAAATCCATTTTTTCTTTAAGCCGTTAAAAGTTTTTTTAACGGAATTCAAACCTCAACGATCTATAACAATCGTCGAAAGAGACGAACGAACGCTGAGAGGTAGAAAAGCAAACACGAGTGAGTTGATGACCCAATTAAGTCGAAATATTATGCTAGTCTACGTGTTTGTACTGATATATCTACTAGGGTGGGTCACTTAAATACGGAGAAAAAAGACATTTTTATTCCGGGCATAGGGGTAAAACGGCGTCAAATTATAAGTGTGAACAGACTGTGAAATTTGGTATTAATCGGAATTATTTACCAGTTGCGAGTAGAAATTTACAAAAATGAAGTTACGAAGGTTTAAACAGTTCGACAGAAAAAGTTACACTGACGAAAGTTATTCATGAATAAAAGTCGTAAATAACAAATAATTTTGTTTAGTAAAAACCTTGCTAAAATTGAATAAAAAAAAGGATTCAGTCACTGCTTTAACTGCTCTTTCTACTGCCAGTATGTGACAAGGGAGGCGTAATAAATGTACTTGTAACTTCAGCGGTTACTTCCGGCAAGTTCGACGGAATAAGTTTAAATTGAGTTCCAGGGCGTCTTTCACAGTTCTCAAGTTCTTTGCCATCGACGTGCTGAAACAAAATGTCCAAATGGGACCTAATTCATATGCAATAGACAAATAATCCACTGCAATAGTCAATTCAATCGCTTTTCTAACATCCTATAACTTCACTGCTTTTACCAACATTTACGTTGGTGCCATCACATTCGATTGCAATATTTCTTTTCTTTACTGTGCCTGAAGCAGGTGTAACGTGGTTAATATGCTACTTTTTTCCAACTTTTGAGACATGTTAAGGTATGCTTTTTTCTTCTATAGAAGTACAATAGCGGTATTTGTTGAAAAAAATTTTATCTTTCTTTTTTTGTCTTTCCGCAGCGCCAGCTTATTTTGTATATTATTTGTTAACTCGACGCATGTAGAACTGCTGACGCGATAGCTGCTCCTGCCCCATCTGACACTTTCAATCTATCGCATGTTTTTGAAAACAAAGCATACTCAACTCCAGTTGTAGTACTCTGTGATTCAGTATTTGAAATCTGCCATTGAATTTGGGTTGGTTCTTCACAATACAACTGAGTAGAGTTGGATTCAGGTGAACAGCGCAACTAATCCGTAGATGTTATGGTCACTTTTGGTTTTTTGTTTGCACATTTTTTGCGTTTTCAGTGCTTTTATCGGTATTATGAAACTGTGTTCTCTTGCATGATTTTTTTGTTGTTAGTAAAAGTAAAAGCTATTACGTATAAAATTAGATTAAATTCTACGTATAGGGTTGTAACGTCTTAAAAATAATGGCTTTAACAATGTGTATGTGAATCTAAGTAAATCCTTTGAACGTCATCAAGCATTCATGCATAAGGCGTAATTTAGCGTGAAGCAAGAACCCTTAGGTATGTATCTACCCAATAAACGCACATGACGTTTAAGTTTTTGTTTTCTCTTTAACCTCTTACAATTTTAGAGTTACTAAGTTTACTCGTAACGGAAGGGACATTGCTCATCACTTTCGATGCTTTGATGGATTTCCTCTTCAGTATTGCTATTGTCTTATTCATGGGGTTTGAATACATCCTTTAGAAAGTTTGCAAATACTTCCACCTTATCCGCAGGTTTTCTCGTCCATCCACTATTTGACTGCTTTAATGGAGGTAACTGTTTTTGCGGCCGTTTTAATGTCTTGATTATTTTCCAAAGGGAGTAATCATCAACTCTAGTGTTGGTAAAATTTTCAGTTTTTCTTGCAGTGTGTCATTTTCATGTCCTTTAAGCATTCATTTTAGTTCTCTTCATGCTCTGTTGAGGGTTCTTTTATCATGTGCCTTCCTGCGTGTGTGCCAAAGTCGCCTTAACCTCCGTTTTACAGTTATCATTTCCCGAATTTTCAATGTGGAGTCTCGGTTTTGAGCCCTATACTTTATACCAGTAGTAGACATCCAAGCAGCTTTTTAAATAAGATCAGTTGTGTAGAAAGCTGTCTTCTTTTGTTTTAAGTGAGATTATAGATTTGCATTTTCCTGTATAAATTGACAGAAAGTACCCTATCAGTTTTACGATTATATAGCTTTTCGGGAGGTACTTTTAGGATGGTTATCATGCTTAGTGAACAGATCACCAGTGTAGGATCGGATCTACCGTCCAAACAGGATTCTGTGCGTATACAATTCTGATATACCATTCTGGATGAAAAAAATCTATCAAATCCGGCGTTTTGTTGGGGTTTTTTTGTTGGGTTACATATTAGTAATATGTTTAGCCAAAAAAATGCAATGCGATGTTTACGTAAGCATTTAGTAAGAGCTTAGCTTATTTTTACTGACAAGGGGGATGGATGTATACTTGAACGTAAGAATGAATATAAGATTTATACCGTTATTATTATTATTAAATAAGAGTGTTATTGGTTTTAAATTGGGTATTTTCATATGTTTATTGTATTTTTAGAGCATGCTATAATAATTTAATTTCTGCTCATAAAGTTGTAACTGCATTTACAAATTGCATGCCAACTTTTTCTGAACTAGCCATACCTAAAATCGGCTTCTTTTGTAATAACTAGATGGCGTTACGTGTCAGATTGCCGTAAATATTTTATATTTATATAAATCATGAATCAAGTAAAAAAACAATTAAATATTTGAATCGATATTAATGAATGAGCTTACTTTTATTAAAGAAGAGCAAGCTTTTATTGACGGATCAAGAAAAGTCGTAAACATGTATTTCTTTTTTATTTTGATATCAAATATATTATATTACGCCATCTTATAAACAACAATGACCACTCCTTTATGCACTCTTGTATGTCAATGTAAACCAAAACTAAAATAACTTCATAGGGCAATCTTTTCACAATCTAGGTATTTAAAATGTTATTGTTGGTGATATTAGCAGCCAAATAAATGCAAAAACAATCCTACTATGAAAGACGCATGGCGGTACAAAAGTGCCATACAAATCTGACGTTGTCTTTTATCCAATAAACTCTAGAAACTTGAGCAACTTCAAAATTCCTGCATTACAGTCGGAAACTGCCATTACTAATCATGTGACTTCAAAAATAAAATAAAAAGTTGGCTCCTTCCTTAAAGGCTGACAACGCGTTCGTGACTGTTGAATTGAAGGCGGCAATTTGAGGCGACAGTCGCTTTGGGTAACCTGTCCGATCATTTGCCCATGTATCATTATTCAAAACTGTAAAATAAAACGTTCATAAGGACATGTTGCAGTTATGTAACCTGGAATAGAGGATTTATATTATTTCATATCATACAAGTTAATTAACTATTTGATCAATTTGTCATATTATCTTCCGATTCAACTTGTAAGATTACAACGTGTAAAGGTAAATATTTTGATTACTAAATATTAATTACTAAGTATTTCAATTAAAAATTATTCTAGGATAAAATTTACAAACGCCCATTATTTTCATTTTCTTCATCATGATTGTAAATAAATATCATTTGAAAATAACCATAGTAGATCATTGATCTCTATATAAAGCGCCATATTTCGTCAAGCGTGTTTTTTTTTTAAAGATTCCAAACAGTTTCTGAATTGTACATTGTTGACAAGAATTATTTAATTAATAAAGTTAAAACACAGTGTTCCAGAGTCATTTTAAGAACCAATTTTTTCTTGCATTCCACACTGAATATTTTTGTCATTTCACAGCTCCGCTATGAGTTTGGTGTTCTGTGTCACAGTTGTCAAAAATTAACAAAATCGACGAGCTTGCATTTAACTATTGCTATCTTTCCTTTTTGATTTTCAGGGTTATTTGCTGACAACTAATTATATGTTGAAATAATTTTAAAATCGTACTTTCCTTTACAACTAACACGATGGGGCGCCGTTCAATAAATACCACTAAAAGTGGTAAATATATGAATCCTACTGATCAAGCGAGTAAGTATTGGTTGAATATTAGCTTATTATCTGCCGGGATATTTGTTATACAAATAATTTAAAATGCTTATCCATCGCTTTGAGAGACCAAGTTAGAATTTTAGACCCAAACCAGGCTATAAATACAGTAACAGCATTTGTCAATGAGTTAAAACTGCAACTCAGAACACTATGTATTGATATTTTAACAATATTACGTACTATTGTGTAATACAGTATTTATAGACTTGAAATAATCTTTGTAGGCTGATAATCAATATATTTATATGTATTTATCAAGAAACTACTAAAAAATTGTCCCATCGCTTAGCAATAACCTTTTAAGCCATGCTAACTAAGTATAAACTTTAAATGTTATGTTGTACAGTTTATTAATAAAATCATTTAGTGATGTCCATAAATGTTTCTTTTTTATGTATTTAAAGATTTTTAAATACATATTACAATTTAATGATAATGGTACAAAGAAGTCAAGTGATAGTTCCCCTATGTATTCTTTAATTTATTCGATACTCTAAGGTATAACTTGAACTTCAACATTTTGATGTTATGTATAGTAAATAGATATAAATATAGTTTAGATGAAATAGAAAGACATTTAATAAAGCAATGAAACTAACATAAATCAGAACTTTAGTGGAGAAGTAGAAGTATTTAGTGAAATACTCCATGAAATACAGTATCATTATGTCTAATTGATAGTATGAATTCATTCATTTCTCATCATTGTCAACATACTTTACTACTTCACTTCTGGACTTAGGTCTCTCCTTAGAAAAAATGTTTACACCATCAATAGCTGACCAGACAGGTTGATATATGATAACGGCGGTAATCGCTTACTATCAGGTGATATGTCTTCTTGTTTGCCAACTATTTCATAAAGAATAAACTATAAAGCTCATCATTTATTTGTTTGGTTGAATAAGCCATACTCTTTAGAAAAAATATTTCACTGTTAGTCCAGTCATTGAGGCAAAAGCCAAATATCAATAAAAAAAGGCACAAAAATTTTTTTTTGAGAGCTTATCTTGTGTGTATTGTGTTAACAGTTAAAGTTTTATTGAAAATTGTATAAAAGAATTGTTTTCTTTAAAAGATTTAATAGGAGACCACAACAGTATTTAATAGTTAGAGAATTTGTACCCGCTGTTATAACATCAGTTATTATAGTTAACGGTCAGCTAGTCTGTATATATAAAAATGAATATTTGTCAGTATATCCTTTATTGAATCGTAAACTATGCATTTATCATGTCATGATCTTTAGCAAAGTGTTGTGCATGAGCCCACAAAGGTTCTGAGTTGGTATGACCAGCTTTGCCCTGTAGAGTTGCCTGCGGTTGTTCTTGTACTGCGGGTAACACAGTGGGGCTCAGCTAGTATAATATAAAATGAGTATGCTTCTGTGGTCCATTCAATGAGAATTTTAAACCACTAACTGATTTCAGTGATTTAAGAGGAACTCAATTGCTTTATATATACAACAGAAACCACTTTTTACTAGCTGTGCTGTGCTAACACTGTGTATATTTTTTGTAAAAAACAATTATCTTTTCTAAGGGTTGGTTAACATTCAAAAATCAGGTTTGCAAATTAGTAAGCAACCATTGGGGGCAAGCTTTCATTCAGCAGATGATTATGATAGGCTGATGAAATATGACAATGCTAACAGTTATAATAAATTATTTTTTCAATAAACAGGGAAAGAGGCAAGAAAAAAGGAATTGAAGAAAAATAAACGGCAAAGACAGATGGTGCGTGCGGCTGTACTTAAAATGAAAGATCCGACACAAATCTTGGAAGAGCTGCAAAAAATTGATGAAATGGGTAAACCATTTTCTACTTTAGTTTGTGAACTCATTACACATTAACTAAAGATTACATCATAATTCATAATATATGTAATAGGTAGAGGAATTAGTTCTGCTAAATTTACCCATATAAAGCAAGGATGGGTAGCCATAGTTCTTAAAATAGAGATTGGTCTGTACAACAGGCTATGAAACTGACAAACTTTGAATAAACCGCTTAACATTGTATCATCTATATTTTCATTCTTTACATACTTTTATAACAAATGGTGTCAATTCTATATTAAAATTTTAAATTCAAAAGTTACTGTCTGTCTGTTACATTTTACAGCTAAACGCTGCAACAATTTCAATGAAATTTGGCAGGTGGGATTCTATTCACTATTATAAATTTCAAAATTCACATTGACACTAGTGACAACTATAGCGGATATTGAGATATATTTTAAGGACTATAGAAAAAAATCATAAAAATCTAAACTTGTGCAAACATTGGCTATGACCGCATGGTCCGATCACATTGTCCGACTAATCGGATGACGCAGACTTTTTCTTACTGTTAATTCGACTGATCGGACGACGTGTACTTTTTTTTCTTTTGGTTCGACTGATCGGCAGACGCGGAATATCCAAGTATTCACTGTCCAGAGTATTTTTCATAGATGGAAATATTATTCGTACATATAAGGTCCAATGTTAAAAATTCAATAACTAAACTGTGATTTTAGCGTGAACGTGTCCTGTACCTACGTACTACCCTTTCACATAAGACCTTTCTTTGTCAGTCTTTTGTTGGTGAGTGCGAAACTGGGGGCCTAATAAGAAGCTTCTCAATAGGCCGTCATAATGTGATTCACCATACTGCATCAGTCAGTCAGAGTTTGGTGATCACTATTCTTGGATTCTACTTAAGGTTTCCTTCAGTCGGAGTAGAGGCACTTTGTCAATCTCATATATAAAACCAGACACTAAAATATAAATACCTAAATTTATAAAAGTCCAAGTTGCGGCATCCGATTATTCGAACCAATAAGAAAAAAAAATTATGTCGCCCGATCGGTCAGACTAAACTGTCTCAAAGAAAGTAACAGTCCAGGTCATCGGATTAGTATAGTTTTATTTTTACATCGAATCAACAGGAAAAAAAGTTCGCGTCCTCCAATCAGTCGGACGAAGTGTTCGGACCACTATCATAGCCCAAACGTTAACACTACATACTAAAAGTATTTTAATGTAAGTGTGTAGTTTTTAGATTATATATTGTTTTTTTATTTCTGAGAGAACTATAATTATGTTGATTCATTTTATTGTTTCTTTTATTTTTATGTTTCTTAAATATTTGAACTTTTTAAAGAGATTGCAAATTCCCAATTTTCTTAACTATGTAATATCACAGAATTTTACTTTTAGAACCTAAAATATCAGGTTTTATTTTACAGAATACAATGTATTACAACCATCCCCTTTAAACGAAAAAGTTTTAAGAGAAAAGAGGAAAAAATTGAGAGAGACCTTTGATAGGGTTCTCAAGATGTATGTAAGTATATTTTGTACGGACAGAAATATGGAAACTTGTTTTTCTTAGTTATTTGTTATATGTATGATATGTATGTATTTACAAAAAAAAAGTATATATGTATTTACATCAGTTGTTTAGTACCCATAATACAAGCTCTGCTTAGTTTGGAACTAGATGGCGTTGTGTGTTAGATGTCCGAAATATGTATTATTTATATTATTATTATTATATTAAAGTAGTTCACCTAATCAACTTTTACCTCTCTCAATGTTCAACCTTAATTGGTCGTAGCATGATGTTATACACCCTATAGCAGAGAACACAGGATTTTCAACAGTAAAATATTTATTTCAATCAAACCTTTCTGAGATAAGTATGTTCAAACAACCTATATTGATTTATAATGAAATGTAACAGCGGTTTCGTACCAATAAGAGGAATTGGTAGAGTTAGAATATGCAACTGCCAATCAAAAGATTGTTGGGTTTTTCTTACA
This sequence comes from Hyphantria cunea, assembly GCA_003709505.1. Classification (NCBI taxonomy): domain Eukaryota; kingdom Metazoa; phylum Arthropoda; class Insecta; order Lepidoptera; family Erebidae; genus Hyphantria; species Hyphantria cunea. Next base: position 686,306 of record PKRV01000335.1, read on the forward strand.
AGAAATTCTTAACAACAGCCTGGTATATGGCAGTTTGTTGGTGTTTCAGGCCTGTGCCTGGGAAAGTATGTTAAGCTGTCGGTCCTGGTTGTCATGAATATCAATGGCAATCGTTATTGATAAGTCAGTGCCCTAAAATAAAATAACAACTAGTTCAACTTTTGAATTGATCTCCCTCTCAGGGTTGTAGAAGTCTGATGCCAGTCGCTCCATGGAGAAACTGACATTCAGGTAAAACAAGTTGGAAATAATAAAGGCTAGGTAGATGTTGTTAGACTAAATATAAAGTGAATATGCGTATAAAAGAAGCTTTCTAACAAATTAATAAAACTGTAGACCTCAACTACTGCTATGTTTTAGGACAAAGATGATCCTGAAAAATGGGTGGAATTGAAACGTCAAGAAATGGACTATGAGAAAGGGAGGGCACATTTAATATCTTATTATGAATCTGTGAAGCATGCCCAGTCTGTGCAAGTTGACGACATTCCTTTGCCTACATTACAAGTGAGTATTTATTTATAACAAAATTTTATAAACAATTTTTTACTATTAAGTTTTAGAGCTGTATAAACGCAATTCTTTTCTTACTCTTTTTCATATAATATCCGTTAGTTAGAGAACCATTCTAATAAAACATACTTTTTTAAACAATAAGGCAGTGTCTCTTTGTAGTTAGCTTCAAATGAACAGTTTTTTGACTAAATACATATTTTTTAAAAGGATTCAAAATAATTCTACCCATGCTTTGAAATAGGCAGAGTGCATATATCTGATAATAAAGGAGAATGGCAGATACTGTACCGCTGGCAATGTTACCACCATTCATTAAGTGAACAATCCTAATTATTTTCATGTATTTATAATAATTTTAGAACTATGCTAAAACAATTTTAATGATACTCATAAAGTTGTTACCACTGCGTTAATAAAGCACAATACTACGTGTTAAAAACACGCCATGATTAAAGTCTACCTAGTCTAAAAACTAGATGGTATTGATTGTCAAATTGCCGAAAATATTTTACGTTATTTTAACATGTAAGTCATATAAAATACCATTAAATATTCGAATCTATATTTATGAATGAACTTACTGGTGCATTTAGTAAATGAACAACATTTTATTGATTTCAATAATATAATGTTACGCCATCTTTTTGAGAACAATGACAACTCAATTGTGATCCATCTATTTCATTGTAATCTAAAAACTAAATAAACATGTTAACGTAACATTGTAAAAATTTAGTAATTTAAAATGTTATTGTTAGTGATATTAGCAGGATGGTAAATACAAAAACAATCCCTACCGTGAGATACGCTAGGCGGTACAATAATCACTTACAAACCTGCTATTGTCCTTTTTCAAATTGTTGTCTGTCTGCCTATCTGTCTCTGGAACGGCTGGACCCATTTTGACGGGACTTTCGCTGGCAGAAAGCTGTTGATAAAAAGAGTAACTTAATTTTTAGACAAGTTTCACCGCGTGATGTTATCCGCGGGTGTTGCTGTAAAGCAACAACACCCTGTGGTCACACACACGGGCGCATCTAGGTATTGAAAAATATACTGATGTTTCGTTTTATATTCTACCCTCTTTCTACGCCATACATTTCCTTTTTAAGTAATTTATAAAAGTGAAATATACAAAAGCGAAATCTTTAGTTAGTAAGATGATTTTATCTGATATAAAAAAATACAAAAATACAGGCGCTCATAGCCCACTTGTATTCGGTGATTAGAAACAATCATCGAGGGCAAGCAACGATGGCGCGGTCAGTACCTGGATGGGTGACCGCTGGTGGCATGTTACCATGAGCGTCTCCGTGATTCGGAGGTCACGTTAAGCAGTCGGTCCCGGTTGTTATCATATGATAACAGTCGTGAAGCTTAGTTGGAGGCCTTCGGGCGGCCTAAAAACATCCAACGGCAAGATTTACGTAGCCACAACGTATTCTTGCCAGTCCCCAACCCGCACTTGGCCAGCGTGAGGACGTATGGCCTTAACCCTCTCCTGAGAGGAGACCCGAGCCCAGCAGTGGGACATTATGGGTTGTTGTTTTTGTTTTTTTTTTTAAAAATACAGTTTAAACATCTAAAACTTGTCTCACAACGCAATGACTATATGAAATAAAAGTGCATACGGCGTCATCGTCATGTGCTTTGGTGATGCAGGTTAAAATGGCTATCAATAAAAAGTATCAAGCGTGGCTATTCGGCTACTACATTTTCGACATATCGGCCAAGAGACTCGCTGAACATTCGCTATTGGCCTAAACCTGAAATCTCAGCACTCGTGCTGTCGTGTTTCGTATGTGCCGCTATAAGCCGCTATAGTGTATGTCACCATGCTGTATTGTTTGCATTTACAATGAGTATGGTGACCATTACTCTTGTATTCTACTCGTACTTTTCATCAGGCGGGGTAGTCTCTATAAACAAAAAAAGATAATCATTTCAAATTTAATGTAATCTAACGTACCAGAAAGTATAAAAATAATGAATTAATAACATCCTACAATAAATGTGTTTTGCATATTTCTTTCTTTCAGATACCAGAAAATTTAATATACAGCAGTGTACCTTCACAAATACCCTTACCATTGGACTCGGTGCACCCTAATCTACCCCCGCCACCTGCAGTTAAACCTATATTGAAAAAGGACTCAGCTTACAAAGTAGGTTATTTGTTTATTTTTCATACTATTTCAGACATGATAACTTTGACTGCCTCGTTGGCGCAGTGTAGCGTACGGACTGCTGGCTGCTGCGAATGTGGCTCTCGGGTTTGACTTCCGGGTCGGAATAAGTGTTTGTATGATGTGCAAATATTTGTTTCGAGTTTGACTGTTTTTTTATGTAGGTATAACATGTATATATTTACAATAAAAGTATATATGTATTTATACCAGTTGTATATATGTATTTTATCTATAACACATACACTGCTCTTAGCCTGTGACTATATGGCATTGTGAGTTAGATATCTAAAATATCTGTGAAAGTTATAGATTTAAATGTTTTTATTTTCTTATCTATCTGTCTATCAACTACAAAATTATCTTAGAAACAACGATGCCTATAATTTACATAACTGTATAGTCCAAATGGACTATACTGTACTATACTAAATGGTATACTAAAGAGTATTTACTCTTTCAAACCAGTTTTTCCAAAATAAAGAATGATTGTAACATCATCATCGTCAGCTTATTGATGGACGCCGCCAGGATCATTTTCATGGGGTTGCTTTCTCATCTAGAAACACTATTAATCACTATAAAATATAGAATTGTATTACCTATGAAATTGCTGTTTTTATGTGAACTAACTAGGCCATGGTATCCATGAAGTATTGCAGTCCACTGTTTCACGATCAGAGTGGCGTCCAATGGAAGCGGCTAGGAGAATAGTGAAAATTTGTAACATACTAAAATAAAATTGAGAAAGCCCTACTTTTTATAATATTTGATAAAAAAAAAATCTAAATTGTTCATACACATTACAAGAAAAACTATACTCTTCTACAATAGCTTTCGTCTTCATTTCTTAGGAGAAACCATCTGGAGCTGAACCCCCAGGTGTACCACCAGGGCCGCCTGTAAACTATCAGTTGTTGTTAGCTCAGGAAGCAACCGGTGATCATCACCATAAGGAAAAGAAGAGTCTCAGGTTCTCTGACATGCCAGATGAAGGCCCGCCAGGAGATTACGTAAGTGAAATAAACTTTTGTTTCAAGTCTATGTATGACATGATATATTAAAATAAAATGATTATCTCCGCGAGAGGTAGGCAGAGATATACAGTAATTCGGCTTGCCTCTTGTCTGGAAGTTAGACCTATATTACCATGAGATTCAAACATAAAGATTTAAATAAAATGAGTTCTAAATATTATCCCTAAATATTTTGTTCTTTCTGGATTAGAAATTTGTGGTGTCTTTTAATTGAAATCCGCACCACGCTACAATAGACTTGTACAGTGTAAATGCGCCATTGTAAATTTTGTGCATAAAGTTAAGTATTAAATTAAAAATTATTGCCATTTCAATATTTGGCTGTATATTTTTGGAGTAATTGTCCTGATTTTAAATAGCCTTTTTTTCCATCTGGTACTACATAGACTCTAACTATTAGTAACTAGTGGTACCCAGTCATTGAAATTCGACCTTAGTTAATTTTTCATTTTTTTATGGTTCTGCACTCCTTAGCTTTCTACTCTCCTCTTTTATATGGAGGAGGCTCCTGGGTATAAACGTTAACTATGCAAAATTTCAATCTCACACACAAATGTTTCTTCAAGTATTAACATAGAAATAATTCTTATATATATTGTTTGAATTGTAGGATCTGCCGCCTGTTCAACTAAAACCTCCAACTCCTGCCCTCCTTTCCACACATCCTCCCGTACACGCTCCAGTTCACGTTCCTGTGCACGCTCCAGTACATCCCCCAGTGCACGCTCCAATACATCCCCCGGCACACGCTCCAGTACATCCTCAACTCCCTCCTCCAGTGCACCCACCTGTCCCAGAGAACCTTGACGGCGAAGTCTTGGAGGAACCAGAGATTATCGCAGTACATAACAATGCCAACGGTGCTCATGCTACTGCGGCCACAGCTCCTAAACCTACCTCCTTACAACAACGTATGTTGGCATTATCCGGGCAGAATATCGACGATTTCATGAAGGAGATGGAAGAGGTGCATAGAAAGAGAGAAAGAGATAGAGCTGCTGATTTGAATGCGAGGTATGTATTGTTTATTCAGGATATTGTGAAGAAGTTAATACGTATCGTTAGACTTGTCAAGTGAGTTAAGCGTGGTTTTATCTTTTAAATTTGAATACACATTCTTCCAAAATAAAAGTATATTCCGAATTCCGTTATTCCTCTTATCTTGTAGCTGTAAAACGGACGTGTAAAAATATAAATTGAACTTTATTTTGATATCTCGAACTCATTCAAATACTTCAATTTGGAGTGTAGCAGAGCCACGATTTTATCACGAACGACTCGACTCGACCGGGACGGTACTACCCTCTCTTAGAAGACCAACCTAAAATAACAACGATCGTGCTGACATGGTACTTTGCCATGGAGGCCCAAATAAACCGTCACAGTGTGGTTCACCAAGCTGCATTGTCTGCATTCGCAATGAGTATGGTGACCACCACTCTTGGATTCTGCTCATGCTTACTTTGGTAGGCTCATATATATATATATAAAAATGGCTGTTACACCTAGCGATTATGAGATGTTTTATTATATTTATATAAAATGTGTGTGTCAGGCTGAGTGCTCTGAAGCGTACGGTCGGGTCGCGCGACAGTGACTCGGATAGCGACTCGGAAGCACATCACACACACAACGCACACGGACACGCTGACTTCGGCCTTGAACCGCCCGGTGCAGAAATCAGGCAAATGCCTCCGCCTTTACTGCCTCCAGGTAATACCGCGAGGGTCTTGTAGCCCTAAGAAAGAAAGAATATACATTTATTAGCCATAAAACCAAAAAAGAAATAAGAGGTAGGTACAAAGTAAAAAAAAAATCAGAAACGAGGTGATCCGACAAAGAACCAGGGTTGTTGACATAGCCCACAGGATTAGCTAGCTGAAGTGGAAGTGGGCTGGCCACATTTGTTGAAGAACCGATAACCGTTGGGCTAAACGAGTTCTTGAGTGGAGACCGCGTCTCGGCAAACGCGGCAAGCTTGCGCAAGGCGGCTGGCAGGAGCTGGACGCGAGAAGCCATAGATCGATCTAAGTGGCGTGATATTGGAGAGGCCTATGTCCAGCAGTGGACTGCGATAGGCTGATGATGATGATGATGATAATTTAAAAAGAAATAATAAACATTTAACTAAAAACAATATTTTACTTAAAAATAATCATCAACAGCATTTAATAGTTACTGCTGTAGGCTTCTCTTTAGAAAGGAAGTTTTGCCCTACTATACTTCGCTGTTAAGACAGGTTGGTATAGCTTTGTTTCAAATTGTCCCTTAGCACACTTTCTCGATTGTGAGGTAAATACAACTAAGTTTTTCCTGTTTTAATGCAATATTATTTCAGGTCTTCGGCCACCACCTCTACGAGCACCACTAGCTCCGCCGATGCGGCTAATGACTCCAGGCCCCCTGGGCCCCCCAGGCCCGCCGCCAGGCCCTCCAGGGCCCCCACCAGGACCTCCAGGCCCACCACCTGGTCCCCCGGGTCACGGAGCGGCTCGTGCTATGGTTAGACCTCCGGGCCCACCTCCAGGAGCTCCTCCACGATTGTTGAGACCGCTGGTACCTCCGCCGCCGCCTAAACCGCATCCCCAAGTGTCTGTATTGACGGCAGCTCCTCAGCTCATAACCAAAAAGGATAACCCGCAAGGTACACATGTTTTATTGATTGTGTTAGTGTATCAAACTTATTAATGAATTTATATTTCTTATAAAATCATTAATTTATATTATTTCTTATTTACTTAACCAAAGTATAGTGCACCTTTTCATTCATTTTCATCCCACCCTTCGATAGCCTGATAGAGTATAGCTAAGGCTCTAAATCCGCCATTGTACATTTTGTGCATAAAGTAATTACTTAAATAAATAAATAAAAGAACATATAAATTTTTTTGGAAAGCGTATTTTATTTGTTGCATTTTTTATATCTACCTTTATATCTGCAGTACCTAGAAGGTCATCTGTGTAGTGATCAGCATTACAGCTTCCGTTAGGGTCGATAAGCTCTGGGAGGGGTCCGGATGGCGTAAGAAAGCGGTTCCCGGATCCCTCCCGATTCAGGCGCAGAGTGGCACACCGTGCGGTTTTAGTCGGTTCGATTCCGACACACCGCCCCGCCGCAAACCCCGGTGGGGTGAAGGCCCGAGGAGGTTTCCACACGTAAAAAAAAGGGTCGATCAGCTGGTGATCTTCTAGTATGCTTGATTCATAATATAGCGATTAGCAAATTAGCTGCATTCATTGTTATGCGGATGACAGAATGAGCGATGCTTACTATAACGGCCGCGTTAATATTTCTCGAGAAAACGTCGCACACTTGTGTCTGGAATTGAGACCCCTTTTTTTTAACTACTTTTTTTTGTCAACCTTTCTAACCATAGATACTATTTTTCATTTTTAGGTGCGACTATAAGTGCCAAGCCACAAATACGGAATCTCAGCGCTGATGTCACGCGATTCGTGCCATCAGCTTTGCGAGTCAAAAGAGAAGACAAAAAGACGAAACCGGGAATCAAAACTGGCACGGTGCAAAGGCCGGCTGATGTTCCTAAACAAGCACCAAGCAAGGACGACGCTTACATGCAGTTTATGAAAGAAATGGAAGGACTTTTGTAGATTGAGTTAGAAAAATAAATGTGTTTCATCATCGGTTTTAACTCTACACTTCAATATGCTGGGGAGCCAGTCAAGTAAAAGTAATTTTAACCCGACTACGGCGAGGCTAAATGGAAGAATTGTAGTTTTGGCAATTCATGTATGTTTGTATGTTCACCGTAGCGCCTAAACTACTGACTAGATTTTAATGAATGAAGTGTCAAAAGGTTCGTTATAATGGGCCGGGTGACATATGCCATTTAAATTTTGACAGAAGTTTTGGACATATTTTATTTTTTATTACTTTTTTTTTAAGCGTTTCCTTGTTATTAAACGTCCCAAGCACAGAAAGGAGAAAAGGTCTGAGTGTCGAAGAAAAGCTATTGTTGAAACTTGAATGAAATAAGCACTAATGACTTCATATTAAGTAAGAAACAAAATTATTTTTTGTTCTTCAACTAAACTGCAATAAATATGCGTAAAAGACCGTCTATGAAATAAGCATAGACTTAAAATAAAAATCATTAATCTTATCACTTCAGATTAATAATCTTTATATTTAAGAATGGATTCCTATTTCTCTTGGTCAAAACGCACGATTATCATGCAAAAGTGTCAGGTGTATTTGGCTGGACCAATTTCAATAATTGTTGTGTCAAGGAAGCTTATAGGCTATATAATATAACACTACGACCAATAGGAACCGAGTATTATTGAAAAGATACGCAGACGAAGTAGCATGGGTCATTTAGTCATTTAACGCAGTTTTCAGAAATAGAGAAATCAAGAGGAAGGTTTATATGTTTAATACACGAATATCATAGTAGGAGAAATTCCATAATTTCAAAGACTTCTGTGCGAAGCCGGGCCGGGTCACTAGTTTATCCTCAAACAGATTGTTTCCAAAGAATTTAATACGAAAGACATTCAAAACCAATGATTGAACACACTCCCAAAGTATTTTATAATTTCCCTTAAGTTCTTGTAAATATTTGTAATGTGGTAAGAATGGAACAATAAAATGTTTAAAAGTAATTTTTCTGGTGTTGTGATGTAAGAAGAGTTATAAATAAATTTTCATCCAAACAGCACGCCAAGTTTAAACGCGTGGCAAGATATGCGAATGTTTTCGTTGACTTAAGTTTACAGATAGATAGCAATAATTGCAGTAGGCATGTTTTCTGTAGTTTAAAACTTGAATAATATCCTTTGAAACTGATAAAAATACTCCGGTGGAAAGATAGTTAATTATGTAATATTTGTATACAGTAGTTGTACACTTCGGTAGCTTAATTGGATCGAGTTATCCAGAATTATGCCATGTTGTTCAGTGAAGAAGATTGAATGAAGGGGCCTTTATTACAATAATAGAACTCAAAACAAGAATTTTGTCTGTGTGTTTGTGAAGTGTTTATCTCAGAATTAAGCGTGGGAGAGCCACGCTTCGGCATGAATGGGCCGGCTCGACCGGAGTGATACCACGGCCTCACAGAAAACCGGTGTGAAACAGCGCTTACGCTGTGTTTCATCGAGTGAGTGAGGATACCGGAGGCCCATACCCCAATCCAACGCCCCCTATCCCCCTCACCATCCCCCTTCCCCCCAGGCCGCCATAGTGTGGGTCACCATGCTGAATTGTTCTTTTTCGCATTGAGGATGGTGGCCACCACTCTTGGATTCTGCTCATGCTTTCCATCAGGCAGGGCAGAGTCATTTTGGCAGTTTAAATATTAAAAAAAAAAGAAAAAAAAAAAAGAAATAGATTAACTAACTTGGATCAATATTATTTTACTGTTTATTTCCCTCGGTTGACAAAGTAAAGTTATATCGGTTTCAAGAATCAACGAAATAAGCGACACAAGAGCAGAGTCGCAGGCAAAAGCTAGTATTAAAGACGCTCACAAAGACCCACCACATTACCACAAGGTTATATCTAAAGACGATTTGAGAGAACGATTATATTAAGGCATTAACTGATAATAGATTTTTGAAATAGATACCTAGAATTAAGATTTGTTGAGAGTTCCAAGTACTGTAAATTACTAAAAGTTTAAGCTATTAGAGATTTTATTAAGCTATTAGAGTGTTTAGAGATATTAAACATTCTAACGGTCGACCATTGGACCACCTCTTCTGATTAGAGGGTCCTGTCTTAGTGTAGAAGAGATTATGACGGGATCAGCATTGCAAAGAGCAACATATATCATATTATTAATACAGCTATAAGTGGGAATTCTTAGCCATCCGGCGTTCTTAGCCTCAACGTGGACATCTTATTAAATCGACTGCCTTAAGCCACAGCACACTGCACTGACACGCGGAACATTTCACTCTTGTACACATAACAGCTTATCTAGTACACAAACCTTTTAAACTCATCGGACAACGACTAATCTTCGCTGCACTGGATGCAGCTTCCGACTCGTTGCAGCTAAGCTAATACTAACAGTTAGTACCTGTTTGGTACACCAATAACAATTCCCTGTTAGCATTTCCATGTAAAACAAAATTGAGTCATCAATACTATTGTCTTTCAGTCTTGGAGGGGAGAGACGTTCTGTTTGGGTATACAGTTAATATTAACTGAATATCCGTAAATAACTTGTAAGTTACATCAGTCGTAACTGCCACAATTTATGAAGTTTTTCTATATATATATGTGTCATAAACAACAGCAGCCTTTGGTATATGGTCCACTACAGTAGGACATAGGCCAGTTGTTAGAAAGAAGGTTGTGCTCTGCTTTATCACGCTGGCCAGGCTTTTCAGGGTAAGCATCAATTTTTTTCTTACCCCTTAAAAAGGACCTGTATTATAGTCTCAAGTGTTTTACGACTAGTTTCTATTATACATTAAATTTACGTAATATGATTTATCGCTGTGATAAAAAGTGCCAATCAGGTTATCAACTAGAAAAATACATTTTAACTTGTACTATTCGTATAACCAGGTCAAGAGCTAAAATCATAACACTTAATACACAAACACAGTATGTGGGTAAGTGCATGGTAACATTACGTAACTATTATAAAATCTTTATTGCTGTCCTCAGGAGAAGATATCTAGATATTATAAGCATTTCTCCTAATCATTAAGAGTTAATAGTTTTGACATAAAGTCGTGCGATACATCAGACTTCCTCGTAACCAATTAGTTCCTGATAGGTCGATGCAATATAATAAGAAGACTGAAATATTTAGATCCTGTTCACGTTTAAATTAGAAGGTAATAAAGAAATGCCTCTTTAAAATAAAGTTTTACACGTGAATTTAACAGAGGTACATCTTTCCCTTTTTTATATATTTGAGAGGCTGTCAAAGTTATTCTGTTCAGGTTAATGGGTTATCGTAACTGTTTACGTTTAAATTAGAAGGTAATAAAGAAATACCTGTTTAAAATAAAGTTTTTACACGTGAATTTAACAGAATTTTTTTTTTATGTGAAAGCCTGTCAAAGTATTGTATTCAGGTTGATGGAAAGTATGAGTAGAAATCAAAAGGGAACGCCATCACACTCACTGCCTATGTAGACTATGCAGTATGATCCATTTCGTTTCGTGAGATGCTTCTTTATGATATATTATATGGCATAGTGGCAGTTCCAGTTTTTGACTGCTGAGCATAGGATCTATCACTATAAAGCGATAACTTTCATGTCCCGCACATGTTGTCTTATAGAGAAAGGGAGTAGGTGGGACCAGTAGTAAGAGCTCTTCAGAACTCTCCATGGCAAAGGTGATAGACGACTGCCACAGGAGATATCTCGTCGCAACTGCGGAGTCTCAAGGAACTCGGTGGTTTTGGGATTGTCGATAATGCGGACTGTCCGTCGCTGCAACCTATGATGGGCTATCGAAACAAGCGGGTAATAATTTTCTATATTAATTTGTTCGTTACTCGATATTCACTATCTTTCATAGAATAAACATTTTCGTCTTATTTTGCTCTCTCTGTAAGGCGAACGCTGGAAAGCAGCCCGGTGCCGGTCGATAGCCTAACGCGCTCTTTTTTTACCAACCCCACTTGGGTTGTGCACCACCACAGCCTTTAATAACTACATAACTAAATAGTTACTATTAACTTTTTGTAGTTCTTTTTATAATATCTGTATTGAAAAATGTACTCAATTTTTTATTAATATCAATAAAATTTAAACGCATTGACAGGATATAAATAAAGCAAAAACTAGCAAAATGAGATGACAAGCATAAGAACATGGTTCTTCACCACTTTCTTGTTTAACCTGATACTGGACCAATGATCGTGTTCTTCGCACAAAGATTTATCCTGGGTGGGAACCGAACCCCCAACCTATGGCTTAGCAGTCAGGATCACTGAAAACTAGACCAACATGTCCGTCAATAATAATTGATAACTACCATAGAAAACACAGGTTGGTAACTTCTTTTAACACTAATATCGCTACTATTTGAATTGCGTCTTTAAAATTCTTATCTTAATGTCTGTCAATTGTGTACTTAGTAGCACCGATATTAGTGGTTATAAGTACATAATTAATATGTCTATCTTTGTTTTTTACCGTGTTGACTGTATCTAACGGACACTCGTATTCTTATAACTGCTTTTTTTCAATTGACAAAATTAAAGAAAAATAGAGCAACACAGCGGATCGGAGGGGAATAGCCATAACGTCATTTTCCGATACAAATTTTAGACACATACATATTTTAGACAAACATACAACAACAATCGTCTGTCACTACGAACTCACATTAACCATTTAGGTACACACACCTTTATATGTTGTGTTAAAACAGGGTAATGCGTAGGCCCATTTGTGCTTATATGTAGTTTGACAAAGCCGAACGCCTGCTTATGGTTACTCCCTGCTGTGGTACTTATCATCGAGAAATAAAAAAACATGTTTTTTTTGTTTGCTGTTATTTGTTGATAATACAATTAAGAGACTAATTACATCATTAATACTATTCTTACACACTTACAAGCTAACAGTAATATAATTTAAATTGGTGGGAAATGAATTTAAAGCACTCTGCAAATTTCTTCTAATAAATACATATTGAGAAAAAATTATGATAGTAAATTGTATTGTCTACAAATTTAGGAGGAACAATCCTCGACCCCTCTGACTTATTTCAAGTCTAGCTATCTAAGTATCTTATATCAGTAAATAGCGTTAGTAAAATAAGTTATGTAATATAATTTTCCATTTTTTACAGTAGATTATTTAAATATTTTGAAGGTTTTCCTTCCACAATGTCCACCAGAGTTAAAATTGCCTCAATAGTAGCTTGCAAGTTACCAGCTATGGGCGTGTTGAAAAAAAAATTAATTGTTAATAATATAATATCAATAATACTAAGTACAGTCGATTTATTTTATCAACAATAAACTACATATAACTGGTAGGTACCAGAGTATTGAACAAACTAAATAGTTAACAGATGACTGGTGTTCATGGTGTAAAACCTGACGACAACGACATACCGCTGCAGTAAAAAAAAATAGACATCAGGATTGACAGCAAAATTGAAAACTGAGCCACTATTTATATCAAAGCAGGTGTCACCTACGAATGTTTCTTTCTTACTTAATAGAGGTAGGTGGCCCGTGAGGCTGATGACAGAATTTACTAAATACGACTTGTTAAATCGTAAAAAAAATATCTACGTTAATATTTAAATATCAACTCGTAATATTTTAGTCCTATATGACTAGATAGAATTTACCGATAAAATTATTACAATAGTAATTTAGCACAGTGAATACGTTAACAGATTGCAATTAATTCCGTCAGAGTGCAAGGTTTAGTACAACATTTCTTTATGATATTTTCTTTGTATTCTTCTTGAAGTTCTTGTGCCATAGGTGGCATAAAATCTGAAAAAAAACACATGGCTTAAAAGCGATGACAATAGTAATTATAAAAGTTGAAAACGTTAATGAATGCTAGCAAATGACCATCTTGTTATTATTTTCAATGCTTATAAAAAGTATGGAAACTGATGTATGGTGTATTTCTTTATATAAAACAATGCAATACATTTAATTGTAATAATAATTCCCTTTTTTAAAACTCAAATTGTGAATTGCGCTTAAATTAGGTTTCTTCGATTTTTGCATGAGTCATTAAACAAAAATTTGGAAATATTAAAATTCTACTTAAAGATATGGTATATTCCTCTACTATCAAAATTACCACTGGTCTAATAAAAATTAAACTGCTTTAAACTGTTTTGATGTACTCCAAACTTGCTATAAATAAGTATATTTAAAGATACATCACCACTGAAAAAGTTTGCTTGAACATATCATAAAAACGACATTTTCTTAAATACCACAATATCGAGTTCATGGTTTTAATACAAATACGTAATACTGATATATCTGTCTCCACCTTTTACATTACACCAGAAGTAATTACTTACCGGAAGAATAATCTCCATATGTAGGACACAAATCGTTCATCACAGCAAACGTTAGCAATCTCTTACACGCCGGTAGAGACATATCGAGATACGTTGATGTCAATATGTGGGATGTAGCGATCTTCTGACTGTATGCCACCATTAATACAAGAAGAAAGTATTTGATTTGCATTTTCGCTTTACCTGAAAATGGAGAAAAAAATGAAAAGTCAGAATAAATATTAGCATAGAAGAGTTGAAAGAAAGTCATTAAATGGCGTACCAAAAAAAGATAATAAGTAGTGAATAACAATTTACCTCTTTGGAGTTTTCCGCTGATAAAGAATAGCACGTTAATCCACTTCGGAGAAGTTCCCTCATCTAATGGTTGGAAAATAGATAGCTCCAGTCTTTATATACTCAACCCATTCAAGGTAAACAAGTCCCTAATAATATTCTAGGTGCGTAAACAATTTTCTTGCGCGAGAACTTGTAACTGAGTTCTTTTCTAATACAATTTTGGTAATATTCAGGAGTAACTTATTTAATTCCGTCACGGGCGAAGGGCTGAACAAACTTGAATGAGTCTGTTAGCAGCGTACCGAAATTGAATGGTAAACATGTTATTATACATAACCCGAACACAGTTTATCAAAAATGACCTATGTATCAGTATTTAAAATTGTTGTAACTTAAGGTTGCTGTGTTTATCCACGTGGCCCGACTAGGTTTGATTCTGAAAGCATCTTGCAGGCCTTATCTTTTACCTTCATTTTGAAATTTTAATTCTAACATTTTTAGGAGTTTTAAGTACCTACTGTTCAATTGGTCTTTTCTGAGTTGTTCTGTACTTATATGTAATTCAAAAAGTGTTACTGATTAAGTTGTTATTTGGATGTTAATAAGATAGGTATTTGGGTTCCACGTTAATAATAAGTAGATTACATAAACATATTTATTTTTATAGTTAATCAAACTAACCTAACTATGAATTGGTTTTCGTTTCATTTTAGATTTTGGTAGCTTTGTCTGTCTATATCCTAAAACATAGGTATTTCAAAGTATGAGATTTAAATTGTCAAAATTTTGGTCCAAAAATAAGCATTTATTGAAGAACTAAGTAAGTAAACACGTCTTTGTGAAATTGTAGTACGATTGTGCTTCAAAAACCAACAAGGTTTAATTAATTTATATTATTGTGACTTTGAGTAAGACCTTGCTTTTATACGCGAAATTATTTTCAATATTCCAGACTGACTAAATTCATATTTGTCTTTGTGAATTTGTTTAATAGTATTCTGGTAACGTTTCTGCTACAAAATGTAAACAACTTGTTGCTGTCCACTTTTATCAGATGTTAGGTATATCTCTCAAATATTATCTGTGAACCTAAAAAAACATTATAGGTCAAATCGAAGAAGGTAAACAGTTTATTTTTAACTCGATGTCGAGGCCCAATGTTTGCGGATGTGTGGCTAATCGCACTGCAAGTCGTCGTTCTACTTTGTTGAAGTCAAAACATTACGGGCATAATAATATTTGTATCTTCTTGTCGTAATGGGAAGTTTCAATACGCTTTTTGATTTAATGGTCCTTTGTTTGTCAGTGCTAAATGTACTATCTATTACCATACAACTTTATGATATAGTGTTTTAGGTAACCGAGCCGATAGGTCATTTTATGGAAAGTGGTTTTCAACGCCGCCAAAAACATCAGTTCAAGATCTAGACATGCTGGTTTTGCAAGGGGGAATAGGAACTTTTTCCTAAAAGTTTGGAGTCATGTCGGTCTAAAATTTTGTTCTCCTTTTTATCGTGTGGATGTCAATACCTTTACAGTTTTGAACCAATTAGGTAGCGGCTAGTCCGTACTATGGAGAGGGCTATGCTCGGCGTTTCTCTAAGGGATCGTATCAAAAACGAGGTGATCCGACAAAGAACCAGGGTCATCGACGTAGCTCTCAGGATTGGCAAGCTGAAGTGGCAGTGGGCTGGCCATATTTGCCGAAGAACCGATAACCGTTGGGGTAAACGAGTTCTTGAGTGGAGACCGCGACCGCGAGACGTCGTAGTGTAGGACGTCCACAGGCCAGGTGGAGCGATGATTTGCGCAAGACGGCTGGTAGGAGCTGGATGCGAGAAGCCATAGATCGAACTAAGTGGCGTGAAAGCAGTGGACTGCGATAGGCTGATGATGATTTGAACCAATGCTCTACGACGTTGGACCTTGCTTTGTATAGGTCATCAAGCGTGCATGATTCTAAGCTCGTGGAGCATGTTAGCAAAAGGCTCATTGGAATTTGTCATGAGAGTCATGATTTGACACAAATGGGTTGGCTTCATCTCAGTATTATCACGGTTGTTAAGAAACTGATGCTGCTCTGCTTAGCATCGGTTTCTTTCGTTGCCGCTGAACGAGTGAATGAGGTTACCGAAGCCTCAAGTTTCCCTCCCGTTCGTGTCGTTGCTCAATTTGTGGACACCTACCCATGCTTTTAAATTCTGATTATTTACTCTCTTTATTCTTTTTACTAGTTATTAAATGCAGTCATTATGGAATAAGACCGAGTATTCTCATGTAGACACATAATACTGCTCGTGGTAATATTTATTGTGAGCAGTCGCGTAAGCAGTTATTTTTTAGAAATATGGCGACTGCGACTTACAGGGCAATAAAAGATACTACACTCTATCTATCGATGATATACCGAGCTACGGAGTAACGAACTAGGTACGCATAACTACTAATCCTTCTTCGCGATATCGAAGTTCTCGCGCCGATAAGCATATTAGTCTGTTATTTTTGATGCGTCCCGCGGTTGTTATTGTACTATTACAACAAAAACCGCGGTTACCACTTCGTGTTGTCGTGTTTCGCTGGTGAGTGTGAGACTGCAGGCCCAATAATGCAGTAGCATCTCAATAAGTCGCCATGGTGTGGGTCACCATGCTGCATTCGCAATGAGTATGGCGACCACCACTCTTCCTCATGCTTTCCATTGGGCAGAGTAGAGTCACTTTGATAGGCAAATTATCAAAAATATATACAAAAATAGACAATAATCCCGGGTCGTACCAAAAAGTGCTATTAGATTTTTCTGATTATAGAAATATTTAATAACAGCTCGGAGTTTGCAAGTTGGGGTCTGAACCCCCGTGCCTCGGAGAGCACGTAAAGCTGTCGTGTCGGTAAACCGTCCCATCGGATTATGAGAGAGAGGGAACAGAGAGTGCACCTGTGTTTGCGCACACACTTGTGCACTATAATATCTCCTGCATAGTTGGCTGGTCTCCTTCGAGACGGGTTGCCATGGCCGTAATCGGCCAGGAGAACATCATATAAGAAAATACCAATGGCGTAATGTTTAAAATGGCCATATTTTACAGTCACATATTTATCTGTTTTGCACTCGATTCTCACATGAGATAAATATGCGTTTGTAAGTTTTAAACTATATTATTTTTTTCATTCGGGGGGCTTTACAGACATGAAACGGACTCAAACGACACCCAGACTCAGAACAACAATATGTGAATCACCGCTCAACTACACCGCACCACTCAACCCAAAGTTTTGAGTGATTCATTCAGTAGATACCATAATGATGAGAGACTCCCATAGTCAATAGATACCTATTTTCTTTTTTTTTACGCAATACTTTTCAAACCGAATCCCTTACGGAGACGATGGGTGTGTTTAGGACTAAAGGAGAATCGGTCAATCAAATAAATCCCCCCGGCGGCCTATGTTGTCAGCTATTGGGTGGCGCTCCAGGAATGTATAGGGAGCTTCTGGAGACCTTCCCTCATGACAAAACGCGTTGCTCTATGAGTGCTTCTACTTCTTAACAGAAATAATAGCTGGTTAAACCTCAGGTAACTACACTTACTCACTGAAAAGAAAAGGATTATTTGACGCCCATTTTGGATAACACCCGGAGGCTTACCCGCTGCAGGACTGTCGACGAGTAGACATGGTTAGTTTTAAGTTATACAGTGCTTTTTGAATAAATTTGATTAGTTTTATAGAGCTTTTTGTCTATTGCAAGAAGCTACCAACAAGCAGCACTAGATTAATTGTTGATGAGAGCCTTGTGGGAACCCTATGTGGCTTTGTCTATCAGTGGACGTCTTTCACTTTAGCCGATGAAAGAGCATACTGATGAATCCATTATTTCAAATTGAAATATGGATCTAAAAATTCCTTTAAACATTCCGCTTACTTTTCGAAATAAATTATGACTGTTTGGTTCATATGGTAATTGAACCCGAGACTTCAAGCACACTACCACTGCGTCACATGGGCAAATCTTCTTTCAATCTCTAGAGTTCACATGTCCCAAAATAGTGAGTCGTAATATTTAATAAATTTCGACAATAATAGTGGTAGTTAACAAAATTAACATTTTGATATGATAATACATATATACTTTATTTTTATCATTCTGTGATTGAACTTTGATCCTTAACAATAAAACATGCTAAAAACATTGTGAGAAACTAGTAAGCTCAAGTCTTAGTCCGAATAATTTGGGAATGCCTATGTATCTGTTACAAAATCATTTCTATTATCGTTAATACATATATATTTCTATCGATGTGAAGCATAGATATATTATTTTATCAGAGTATATTTTTAATTTCAACATAACATATAACTTATATATGCCAGCGTCATCTAACGTAGGCAAACCGAACTTCGCAGTAACTACTCTAAACAATGCGAAACGAATAACAATTTTGTTTTTTGTTTAACGTAATGGTGTCATAGCATCTTTATTTTAGCATAATTATTAATGTTTCTTGCGGTATTAATCAACCGATTCCATGAAATTGTCAGTAATGGTCAGTATTTGGTTTGGTTAAATACAGACTAATATTTATTATGTGAAATAAGATATAATTTGTTATACTTTCTACAAATCCCTGGGACTAAAATTCATATAGTTTAGGGTGGGAAATAGATCATTAATTTCTATTCTATTATTCGGTTCTGACCGCATCTCAGCTAATCAGCTTTAACTCTTTGCCTTTGCTTAAAAAACAGCACTTCTCGGCCTTGATATTATTTTTAATTATTATCAAGCATAACATATGAAAAAGAACCCTAAAATTATGAGCAAAACAAAAGTAAATTATCATATTTTAACATGAAATTGTTTGATGTTATTGGAGTAGATACTTACTGTACGAGATAATTTTAAAAGTAAATAAATCAAATATCGGGTTTCGTTTTATTGATTCATTCTTCATCTCGTTTTGTATAATATTTTGATTAATCTCAGAAAAAATCTCAAAGCAATTTTATCAAAAAACAATAAACAATATCAGCGTTCATGTGTTGTAATTATAATGTTGTTTTACACATATGTGTAACTACAGATTTTTATTATACATAGGGCATTATTGCTTCAGTGCCGTGCCACTTCGTATATTCTATATTAAATTCCTGTGTATGCACTTAAAATACTTATGACTGAATGGCAAAACAAGATTAGAAAGCTGCCTATGTGTAAACGGCATTGATTTAGCTACTCGCTCGGAAACAATACAGATAATTTTCTGCTTTGAACATGTGCTGCCAACGCTTTGTTTCTGCATAAATAATAAATCAATATTTCGGACATCTAACACATAATGCCATCTAGTCCCGAGCTAAATAGAATTTGTGTTATAGCTACTAGACAACTGATATTTACTTTTTTTCGTAAAACATACATATTATAATTTTGTTTTTATAACGAGACCTCAAGCACAGCAGTTTCATTCACTACCACTGCGCCACCGAGGCAGTTAAAGAATTGGAAGCGTGTTGCCGACCGTCGGCAACTAACTATCCACCCACCTTTCATTCCCATATTCTTTCAAATTTTATTAATCAAGCATGATAGTGATGAATGGGAAATGACAATACGCTAGCTAGTAGCTAGTTTATATACTCAAATGAAATAATGTCCTAATTGACTAAAAAAGTAAAAAATTAGTTAGGGGGCGTTGATGTTTGTGTAGGTCGTATTGCAACCCGGTAGGACGTTCCAAAGCCTCCCCAAGCTGGTTGGCACAGCGCGTGCATTGGCACGATTGCTGCCAAACATGAGGGGGCCCGATGACTCCTACAGGAGACTATACGCGGCGGTTATGCGGTCGCCAGACCGTGGACACGGCATTCCACATGTTGGCAGAATGTACGGCGTGGGACGAGCCTAGACATGATCTCGTAGCGGCCATCGGGGTAGAGGTTCTCTCGCTCGGGAACATGATTGGGCAATGTTGCGGAGCGAGAGCGCATGGAACTCTGCCGTCTCTCTCTGTGAGCAAGTTATGCTTGCGACGGAGATGGCGGAGCGGGACCGGGAGAGATTTAAAACTCTCCCTGTCCGCCAGGCCCGGGAACGGGCCAGGTACCGCAGACACCTTAGGCGCCGGAGATCACAAAATGATCTCCGTCCTCCATAAGGGTGACAGGTGAGGCCACCTATGGTTGCATTCAGTATGTAATTCGAAATGGGTAGTTCAAATAAGATGTATGACTATGAATTAAATAAAGTTGACATTTTACCGGCTGTGATTGGTTAACCTGCTATTGATATTTAAAATGGTAGGTTAGTTTACTATTCCAGGGTTTTCCTTTCTAGGACTTGGTTCCCCGGCTAATAGTACCCAAGACGGCGTGCGGTTTTAGTCGGTTCGAGTTCGACATGCCACGGGAGGTGGTATCCGAGGGGATTTCCGCACGAGGAAAAAAAGGTATCATTTATATCGAATTATGTACGTTACAATCCGATGTTTTTTTTCCTTTTTTGGCCTTTCTTGTCCGTATGGTGACGAATTAAGAATACTTTTGATCGTGTCGTAAGAACCGATTAAGGAATTGCACTGCAGAGAAAGGGAAAACTTAAAACAAAACCTGGAAGAACGTCTGGCATGGTACGGAACACAGAAGAGTTAAAAGAGGTATAACTGTTCTGTGGTATTAGGTATATAAAACAAACCCAAACCTCTTTTGTAAGGAGCTACCTATGTCTCTCTGTAGACTAATAAATGCTGTTCGTCATGATGAATTTGTTAGTAAATTATACACTTTAATAAATCAAAAATCACAAAGCAGTCACGAGTACTGTCGACATAAGTGAAAACTCAATATTATAAACAAACAGTTGTTTAAGCTCATCTGAAATGAACCTCTTGGGTCTATTTATAAAAACGCGATGAAAAGAAGTAAAAAAATAAGTCATGGAAAGCGTTCGGTCACGATGACGCTAGTTCCATGATTTTTGTTCACCCAAAATTTATGCGTGGCCATACATTAAAAAAAGCAGTCATAAGGGGTGCCGATAGTAGATAGTGAAAACTTATTACTCAGAATGATATTTGTAAAATTAATGTGTAAAATTTAAAATGTATAAATTAAAATTATCAACAGCAAACATTAGCATGTCGGTTACGCGAAATCATAAGATTTTCTCCTGCCAAAAAGTGCTCAACGCGGCTAAAGAACTTTTCAAAGTTGACAAGAATAAAATAAAAAGCCATAAAAATTATTTATGGCTTTTTATTTTATTCTTGTTTTATTTTATTCTTATTTTTTTAACTAATTATTTTACATAAAGTTGTTTTTAAGAAAGACAAAAAATATTTTCCCTTGTAGGATGACATTTTCCACTGTGCAACTCTTAAAACAAAAACCCGTCTTGAAAAGTCCATGACCGCTTTTACTTCCTTAAAGGTGTTTAACATTTCCTCATTGTTCATTGTGGAAAGTTCACTGAGATTATTGAACCGACAGGACTTTTTAATTTGTCCTTTATTCGAAATGGGATTCAGAGCAATTAACATACCGATAATGTCCGTCACATTCGGTGTGACTTTATGCTAAATATTCTTTATCTCTCACCCTGCTAACGTTACCTTAATATATCTTTTCATAATATATCTGCCTCATTGGTCTAGCGGTTGACGTATGCGACTGCCAATCTAGAGGTCTCGAGTTCGAATCTCGGGTTGGGCCAAAAGTGTTATTGAGTTTTTCTGATTATAGTAATACTTAATAACAGCTCGGGGTTTGGAAGTTGGGGTATGATCCCCATGCCTCGGAGAGCAACTAGCGCTGTCGATCCTACGCCTGATCTCTCCCCGGTCGTGTCGGTTAACCGTTTCATCGGATTTTGAGAGAGAGAGAACAGATAGTGCACCTGTGTTTGCGCACAAACTTGTGCTCTATAATATCTCCTGCGTAGTTGGCTGGTCTCCGTTGAAAGTGGCCGTAATTGGCTAGGAGAACAGCATCATCATATCTTTTCAAGGTAGTAAAGCCACGCTGATTTCAGCACGCACGGGCCGGCTCGACCGGGGCGATACTACCCTTGTACAGAAAATCAACGTAAAATGACAGCGTTCGTGCTGGCGTGTTTTTTTGGTGAGTGCAAGTACCGAAGGCCCAATGATGCAGAAGCAGAAGCATCACAAGACCGGCATGGTGTGGCCATTGTCTGCATTCGCAAGTTTATAATTGTGTAAAAAATAAAAGGTGAACCTATTCCCTTCGGCAAAGTAGGCAAAGTGATACAATTACAAAAATTGGCCTAGTACAGATCTGTCGACATTGTAACAATGTTATGTAGGTAAGTATAGTCCGTGTGTGTGAGTGTCATCACCCCAGTTAGTTTCATGAGCATCGCAACTAACAGCATTCTAGGACTAGCTGTATTAATCGCCCATTATTTCGAATATATTGACACCTCGTTCATTAAAATCATCAGTTCAGTAGTTCAGATACGGTAGAACTGATACAAACATATATAGACTGCCGAAGTATTACCCTTCCTTTTGGCTTCGACGTCGGGTAATAAGGTCTAAATATTTTGATCAGAATCTCCACTCGGTCCGAGCACAATAATGCAGAAGCTTCTCGAGACACTGCTGCCATAGTATGGGTCACCATGCTGCATTGCTTGCATTCGCAATGAGTGTGGTACCACTATTCTTGGATTCTGCTCATGCTTTACATCTGGCAGAGTAGAGTCACTTTGGCAGGCTGGTTATTATATATATATATAAGTATATATTCTGCTACTTTTTGATAACACCTACATGTGAGCTTCTTTAATCCTCTCACGAGTTCTTTAACAAAGTCATAAAAAACGGCTTAAAATTGATCGACTAAATTACAATGCACATGCTTATTACTTTCCGTGATGCATAACTGCATCAATTATATACTTTTAATGTTTTCTTTTATATTCAATGCAAAATTTCCTATTTATGTATCTAGTGAAAAGCTGTTAATTTTAAATTACAAACAAACACTTGACTTTTATTTATTTCTATATAAATTAATTTTACACCTCAAACTCGTTTTATAGTTTTTGCTTATGTTTTCAAGGTTACAGCGAATATCAAACATTTTAATTTTTATAGTCTTGTGGAGGAACGGGCCACATGTTCCTCCAACATAAAGAGAGGATCCTCCGACCAGGCGAGGTGATCATGCCTTGTGGGCCACTGCCCAAAGGTTGATTTTGGGAAGTTGTATATATATGTTAATCGGCGCGAGAACTTCTATTGGGCGATGCAGGATTGGTAGCTTCTTTGTACACTACGTTACTCCGTAGTTCAGTGTATCTTCGGTAGATGGCGTTGTCATATGTTTTTGTAGCCGTTGTATGTGGAAGTCGCCACAGTCTCGTTGGCCATCCTAGACGACCTGAATTTAAGTTTTAAATAAAGAAACTGTATTCAATCAAAACCAAACTAAAAATATGAACTAATAAATGATTGGTATAACCAATAGCGTCGCAATGTTTCATTTAAGTTCGGACCCTGGTCAATATTCCACTCTAGCTCTCTTGGGTTACATAATAACATTATTTTAGTACCTTTACAAGAACAATCGCAGGTACCGCCGAGCAAAGGACGCACTGGTAAAGGCGAACCTAAAAGACGTCTGAAAAAGTAATCTTTTTACTCCTAATATCCTCAGCTATTTGCCTGTGAAAATCCCATCAAAATTCGCCCAGCTGACCCAGACCCAGACCCAGACATACAGACAAAAAAAACCCAAAATTGTTTTTTTTATGTAGGTTCCGGACATTCGTATGCCTTTAGTGAAAAGCTCGTAATTTAAAATTTGAAATTTCAAATAAATTTCAAAGTCAAACAGACACTTCGATTTGCAAAATTCGGACTTTAATAGGGAATATGCATGAAATTTTTATTTGTCTGAAATATTTTTTTCTACATTTTTTATAGTCTTCACAATATACTTAAAGGGTATTTTTTAAATAAATGATTATTTAAACTCAGAAAACATTAAATTACAAGTGAAAATTAAAGGGGGGAAATTCAAATTTGCAAAACGTTTACTATTGGTCGAAACGAAATAGGATGGTCAGGTCATCGACATTATCGGAGTCGAAATTCAAACTGTGTTAGTAGTGTTTGTGAGAAAAATAGCCTTCTTCCATTATTTTTATAGCACTCAAAATTATTAATAAATATTAAGTAACTGAAACATTGAATAGGAAACAAACACAATATGACAATGACGTCATTGGCTGTGTCAGAAGCGCGCGCAAAATGGCAGCGTTTGGATAGCTCAGTGTTTTAAATTTCACTTTGAAAATAAGTTTGACTATTCTTAAGCCTATTCATATTTGTTTTATGGCACAGAGGCGTAAATGACCATATTAAGAAATTAAAAAACATGCATATTTCCTATAAAACAATAAAGAGAAGGTTCAAAATGGTTTTAGGTTTCTTATAAAGCTGCAGGGTTCGCATGAATTCTAATCTCATTCACAAACTTGCAAAAGTTGGAATAAAAGTTGGAACAAAGAGCGTATAAATTATTTCACTGTTTTTATATTGTTTGTTTTGTATTGTGTTTGGTTGTTGTTTAGTCTTTTTTGTGTGAATGCGACTAATAAATGTATTCTTTCTTTTTAAATTCACTTGAGGTCGAGTGCTCATGAGACATCATCATCTATCTTCATCTAATCCATGAGGATTAGATGAAGATAGACTGGTTAAGCGTATAATTGCCACAGAGCCAAAAAATCAGTAGCAAATCGGTTTAAAGGGATGCTGACAGTAATCTCACTATCGAAATCGGTATATTTGACACATATATTACTAGCTTTTGCCCGTGACTCCATCTGGGTGTAAGTCGGATATCCTATGAAAGAATGTGGCTTTCTATTGCTAGAATATTTTTTGAATCGGGAAATCTAGACACGCGGTTGCGCGTTAAGCCAAGTTCAAGCTAACAGAACTGGCAAGCAGCATGTGTGTAATTATATTACACGAACCATCCGGAGCCACTTTTGATATCCTCATAACTCCAAAAGTAATTAACATAAACATCTCAAATTTGGCTCATATATTAAGACTTGCGAGATGCATATGTCCTTCAAATTTCATAAACACACCTCAAGCGGCTATTTAGACATTAACGTCCAAAAATCCTCATTTTTATCATTGACACACTATGATCACACACACTGATCTATAGATCGAAATTCTAACCCAGTTCCAGATGACCTAGGTTGTTCAAATTTAGTAACTAGATAGGTAGTTGCGTGAATACATAGGAATAAATCAGAAATTAGTCAAATTTTATCATTTTATTATAATTTTTCAATTAATTGATTTTATTAGGAACACTTACTTACAGTGCTTACTTACTTATATGTAAGAATCAGCAATCAAAATTGATTACAGTCTGCCTTTATGTCGATTTTAAGGTCTTTACGCGAATATATAACGAGTAGATTACCACCCTTCATTTATCAGTTATAGTAATTATGACATGCACGTACTTGAAACTAAGACTATAGTCGACTTTCATATTTATAACATTGTTAACTGGAATTTAATATTAATTATTCTTTCAATATTTAGCGCTCAACAATAATGTAAGATCATTACTTATAAAAAATAAAATTATAGGTTTTTTGAACCATAGCGCACTTGCATAAGTTACTAGGCTTAGCCTTGACAGTGCTGTTCTCGACTTAGGCTCTTCTATATTTAGTAAAGGACAGGCTTATGTTAGACTCTCTAGAATTAAAAACTTGGATGGAGTACATTTTCTCAATGTAGATTCAGGTAATATAAGTCAAGACACAAGAAAGTTATACTGCAGAATAAAACCGCCTGCGCACGTCACACCGCCTAGGCTTGGCTAAATTAAGTATAAACAGAAAACGCGTATAAATATTCCGAATACAGAAAGGGTAACTCTCTCTAACATTTTAAAGATACAAGACAATAATACAAAAAAGAAAATTATACCCCGTAAACGTAAGAAAATACAGCAGATTAACAAAAACCATTTGGTATTAATTTTATTATGAGTAAATACCTATTTATAATTTCTATACAAAAAGTAAAGATACCATATCAAACAAATGAATGTGAAATGAGAGCCAAGTTCAATATTATGATTATTCACTTCAAATACAAAGAAAGTCTGACTTGGATGATTTTCAAATACGATTACATGAATTACAAGATTACAAGTTCTTATTTTATTTTGCCGAAAATGACTATGTTTGTAGGTACTTAATAATAATTCGTATATGTAAACTAACTAAGTCAGCCTTTGGTTTTCAATATACTATCCTAAGTTTAAAAAAAAAAAATTAAATTGTTATAATGTTTATGTTGTTATAAATAAATTTCAGGATCGAACATTGAACTTGGCACCCAATCAGATCTCACTTCTTTAGTCTTTGAAGTGAACAACCAAGGCATACATCATAATATGGAACTTGGCTCTCGTTTCACACTTATGTTTTTGATAGGATATCATTACTTTTTGTACAGAAATTAGTAGTAGGCACTTCTTATATGGGATTGATCCTACAACCTCACAAACACAAAATTGACCTCTTTGTTATATACTATTGTAGATTATAACAGAAGAATGGCAAGTGTTATTTATCTTCGAATCAAATTTGTACAAAAATAATACAATGGGCGGATATTTATTTACATAACAATGCACAATGGTTCAGATAGATCTTGATGATAATAAAAGTGTAAATTGAAACTTTAACTGCGTTTAAAATGTGTGTATTGCAATCTATACAATAAATAAAACTGAAGCGTCTGCTTGTAATTTCCAATAAACAGCTTTTCAGTAAATGCATTTAAAAGTATATAGGATACGTACATCAAAAATCAATTCTCAAAATTTTTGACTTTCTATTTTTTTCGGGAAATCTCTTGAACGCCTATACTGATTATGACAGGACTTTCACTAGTAGGTAGCTGCTAATAATAAAACAAGTAATTATGTTTTGTTTGGGAAATTTCTGTAATTGCATACAACCGCTTTTCGTGCGAAGATTATTTCTATCTTAGAAATACTATTCGAAAGAAAAAAATAATATCTTGGACTGATAACCCAAGTATTGGGCTATTGAACAATCTTCACTTGATATCAGATAGTATAAACTGGCGAACTAAAAAGAAACCCTTACTTCTATTTACTCATACTGATGGTTGAGGATATTGAAATAAACTCATCCCATCAACTTGAAATATTTTGTCTTGATACTTCATCAACAACCCATAATGTCCCCCCACTTCTGGGCGTGGGTCTCCTCTCAGGAGAGGGGCCATAAATCCCCACGCTGGCCGAGTACGGGTTGGGGACTGGAAAGACAACGTTGTGGCTACGTAATCTTACGATTGGATGTTTTTAGGCCGCCCAAAGACCTCCAACTAAGCTTCACGACTATTATCCTATGATAAAAACAGGGGCCGCCTGCTTAACGTGACCTCCGAATCACGGAGACGCTCATGGTAACATGCCACCAGCGGTCACCCATCCAGGTACTGACCGCGCCGTCGTTGCTTACCCTCGGTGATTGCTTGTAATCAACTAGGCTTCGAGCGCCTTGATACTTGGATTTCTTATATAGATCTGGATAAATTATTAGTATTAATTTAAATTGTATAAAAAAATCGAAGCGTGATTATAAATCTTATTCATGAAGATCAGATGTATTGCAAGAATTGAATGTCATGTATGATGGATGGCTACTTTTTATATAGATGGCTCTAAAAGTTCTGATGGTATTGGAGTGTATCACTGTCCAAATGGCTCAGCTATGTACAGAATTTGCACATCTGTTTCAATTATGACGACGGAATTAGTTGCAATTTCGGAAGCTCTTAATCATATAGATGATTTATAGTGGCCAAAGCCTTGTAATTTTTACAGACAGCAAAAGCGCCTTACTCGTGGCTTGATACGCCTCTGGCTATAGAGGTGTATCGATAGCCTATGTTGAAAATAAAAAGATACAAGATATTAGTGCGTAAAAAATCTGTTTTTTTTTATGGAATACGGGGCAAACCTGCATACGTATCGTCTGATGGTAAGCGATTACCGCCGCCCATGGACACCCGTAACACCAGAGGCGTCACAAGTGCGTTGCTGGCCTTGGTGGATGGCGAGCGGGATGAGTGGAAGGGTTGGATTATGAGCTTCCGGTATCCTCGCTCACTCGAGTGAGGCTTTGGTATCACTCCGGTCGAGCCAGCCCATGCATGCCGAAGCGTGGCTGTCCCACGACAATGGATACCATCGCACATACACAATATTAAGGGCAACGAGGAGGTGGACCGATTAGCCAAATTGGCGATAAAGGAAGGTGATAATATTAATGTTAAACTACATAACTCCGAGCTGTTACATAAATTCAGAATTAGTTGTTACATACAATATATAAAAATAATACTTTGATGAACAGTCTAAATTAAAAGGGATTTGGTACAAGACTATCTAGTCCGAGCCTCCTCATATACCGTGGTTCGGTAACTGAGAAATAAGTACAATAGCTCATAGATGACGTTCTGGAAAGATTTCGTCAAAAAAATTGGATATCTAATGCGTAGAGCTAAACCAAAACTCACCAAATTGTGAAATATGTAACATTGTGGACGATTTTCAGCATTTGTTGATGGAATGTGTCAAGAATCAATCTAAAAGAAATTTAGTAATGGAGCAGTTAAGCCTAAATTGTTTGGATGTCGGTATAATTTAAAGTGCTTTGGCTATACCGACATAAAAAAAGTTATGAAATTGTACAGTCTTGCATATAATATGTAAACTAATATTTCTAAGTTAAGGCCTTATGGTACTGGCATACCGTAATAGGGCAAAAGTCCCTTACAAAAAAAAAAAATCCGGCGAAAACTACGAGAATTTAATAGTCCATTGCTGGTCAACTACTGGAATGGATTCTATAATGTGGAGCTTCAAATTTGCATGGAAGTCTCGATAGTCGGTATGACTATGTTGTGATGAATTAATTCAATTTATTTTATTTTTTATTTAAAAAATAAAATGAATAATATAAATTGAATTGGATTGGAATTGAATAGAATAAATTAATTTTAAGAAAATTCAATTTAATAAACTGACTTTCTAAGAGCTATGTTAATCATTTTAATCCAATACCAATCAGTATATTATGACAAAATAGATAAATTTAAATTGATTCTTGTAATCTAATCTTTTTTTAAGGAATTATAAAGACCTCCAGAGGTGGAAATTCGGCCATTTTTTTTATTTAGATCTTTTTAGGGTTTCACCATGGCTACTTTTGACATGCAGACAAAAAATAATCATCTTATTAGTTTGAATTTGGGGATAGTTTTTTGTTTTTTCAAAAGACATTTCATCTCATCCACATTTTTTATATATTTTATCATTAATTTCACTACGACGAAGACGAATTCTATCAGTGGCGCAAGGAAGCGTGTGAGTTGAGCCGAATACCTGAAACCCGAGATATCTAGGATCAGAAATCCCAACTCCGCCAGGTGCTCGTAGAGGACTGGAAGGATCTCAACTTGGGCAATCAAGCACCGGGTACGCTCGACGTTATGGGGGATTGACTCAAGAGGAATTACAGGACACTAAATTCTGGAGAATTCTAATCCGAAAGGAGTGAGTGCCACCGCTGCGATGGCCAGTCCGTGGCCGTGGGCACGGCACTCCAAACGCTGGCAGAACATCCAGCGTGGGCGGAGTACAAGCGTGACCTCGTACCGGTCATCGCAGTGGAATTTCTCCTGCACAGTAACATGACCGCGGTTATGGTACGGAGTGAGAGCGCGTGGTACTCCGCCATCTCCGAGCAAGTTTTGCTTGCAAAGGAGATGGCAGAGCGGGAAAGTTCTAAACATCTCCTGGTCCGTTATTCCCGGGAATAGGCCGACGTCTTAGGCGGTGGAAATTTCAGATCGATCATCCAACGTCCATAAGTGCAAGCCTGGGAGTAACATATGAGGCTAGCTGTCATCTTATCAGAATCACGCCGGGGTGGTAGCGCAACACTTTTAAAATCAGGGTTTCACGTAGGAGGCGGACATCTGCAAGCAGTAGATGACCCGAGGCATATATATATATGCGTCTGCAAAATGACTCTGCACTATTTGATGGAAAGCATACGCGGAATCGAAGAGTCTTGGTCACCTTACTCATTGCGAATGCAGCCAATGCAACAATGCAACATGGTGACACACACCATGGCCGTCTAGTGATGTTTCTGCATCACTGACCTTATGATTAAGAATACAGAGATTCCCTACCCATGCTAATCCCAAAGGTGTCAATAAGCCAGAACCAAGGGAGCAAAAAGAAGGAAAACCCGAAACAAACTAAACCAATCCGTCTGGCCAGTAAGCCGTGGTATGTTAAGCAGACACCTCTTTTCTAAGGAGAGGTCTATTGATTGACTCCTTCATACGTAAAAGCAGTATAACTTAGAATAATTCTTTGATAAGCCCTTGGGAATGTTACTTTTTATTTTTAGAGTGTAGATGGCAAACCAGCTGACGGACTACCCAAAGGTAATACCGGACGCTTGCATCACAAGAGTCACAAGAGTCAAGTGTCTTGTCAATAATTAAGGTAAGGGTATGCCGTTTTCTTGAAAGCTTAAAGTCGGAAATATCGCACACTCTTAGATTATTATTCATATGTCTTAGGTATGCATTCTGTGCTTTGACTGAGATTTTCATCTCCCTATCTGAAAATTCTCACAGATTTTTTTTATTTTATTTAAGAAAAGACAACTCATGCATTAGGAATAATTTCTGTACCGCTGGGGCTTATCAAATATACATGAAATGTATACAACAAAACACCCATATCAGATCAACAATTTGTAGTACACATAAAGCGCGTCTTATGTGGGGTTCGAAATCACAGAACCGTAATTTATAGGTAAATAACATTTATGAATAAGACCGTTAGTATTTTCATAGCATATATTTTTATTATTTATTAGCTTGTTATTAGCTTTAGACTCAAAAACTTAGGGTCATTCACATGAAAACATGTAACAAATACATTTTCTATTGTATACATTTGGTACAAAGGAAATAAACAGCTGATTCATTGTGTTGATTTGTTCTAGATCACTATGGTAACGTTCAAACAGTTCATTCGATGTTTACAAGCATCGTCTATGTTTAGATGTTGGAGGGGAACGCATGCGCCCTATATGATTCGTTTCCGCGTATGAGTAGACAATAACAGATGTCAAAAACCTTTTAAGTACAGGATTTTGAAGAATGGTTCCGTAGCAAAACGTTGATTGTTATTTTATCTGATAAGTACTAGCTGACCACGCAACCTCATTTGCGTCTACTTCTACAGGTAGCGTGATGTTATAAAGCGTGAACAAATTTGTTTACAATATAAGGTTATAGTGAGTCAACCTAAAAAGATAGATAAAAGCTGTCAGTGATTTTTTTGAGCTTTTAAAGGGAAACAATTCTTCCATTTTTTTATGTAATAGGCTAGGCAAACGAGCAGACGTATCGCCTGATGGTAAGCGATTACCGCTGTCCATGGACACCCGCAACACCAGAGGCGTCCCAAGTGCGTTACCAACCTTAGGGGATGGGAAGGGGGCGGTCAGAGCCATACGCGGATACCGCACGGTGTCGACTGAGGCGGCGTGCGCCTTGCCCGGTACACCCCCGTGGGATTTGGAGGCGTAAGTGCTCGCCGAAGTTTATCGACGGGTGGCTGAATTCCGGGCGGAGAGTGGCATGCGCCCTCCGCCCGAAGAGGTACGCGAGTGGCGTGAAGCCGCCCGTCGAGCCACTATGGTTATGTGGTCGTCGCGGCTGGAGGCTCCAAGTGCTGGCTTCGCCACCGTGGAGGCGCTCCAGCCCGTCATCCTCGAGTGGGCAGGATGGCAGCACGGGACTCTTTCCTTCCGATTGACGCAGGTGCTTTCCGGGCACGGTTGCTTCGGTAAGTACCTGCACTCGGTCGGCAGGAGGGAATTGAGTCCCGCCTGCCACCACTGCGACTGCAGTGAGGACTCGTCCCAGCACACGCTGGTGGTGTGCCCCGCTTGGGCGCCGCAGCGTCGGGCCCTCACTGCAGTTATCGGAGGAGATCTCTCGCTGCCGGCCGTCGTTCGTTCCATGGCCGGCGGCGAGAGCAGTTTTACCGCGGTCGCGACCTTCTGCGAGGAAGTCATCTCGCAGAAGGAGGCGGCGGAGAAGGCCCGGGAGGACGATCTCCACTCGGATCCGATCCGCCACCGGCGAACTGGGCGGCAGAGGCGCGCCTACCAGCGCCTCATGCCGCCCTGAGTGTGGCCACGGATGGGCGGGACGGGTTTTCCTCCCCATCCACTTCACAGGCGCGAGGGGGGCGGCTTTACGCGTGTGCCGTACGTCGCCTTAATTGACAGTTTACCATCAGACGACGGAGCCCGCTTCAGTGCGGGCAGGCGCTGGGAGGGGTCCGGATGGCGTAAGAAAGCGGTTCTCAGATCCCTCCCGTGTCAGGCGCAGAGTGGCACACCGTGGTGGTTTAGTGGGTAGTCTGGCGAGTCAGTCCACCACAAAGCCCACACAAAGCGAACCCCCTGTCCCCGCAGGGGGGAGCGAAGTGCGTAANGTGTGCCGTACGTCGCCTTAATTGACAGTTTACCATCAGACGACGGAGCCCGCTTCAGTGCGGGCAGGCGCTGGGAGGGGTCCGGATGGCGTAAGAAAGCGGTTCTCAGATCCCTCCCGTGTCAGGCGCAGAGTGGCACACCGTGGTGGTTTAGTGGGTAGTCTGGCGAGTCAGTCCACCACAAAGCCCACACAAAGCGAACCCCCTGTCCCCGCAGGGGGGAGCGAAGTGCGTAAAGGCATTCCAAAAAGAAAAAAAAAAATGAAGGGGGATAAGGGGAAGGGTTGGATTATGGGCCTCCGTTATCCTTACTCACTCGGTGAAACACAGCGCTTTCACACCGGCTTTCTGTGAGGCCGTGATATCACTCTGGTCGAGCCGGCCTATGCATGCCAAAGCGTGAAAATTACCGTTTAAATCGTACGCAATGGAAGAATTAGAAGAAGAAGAAAGAAATTTGACCCGTTTTGCAACGTTTTTTATGGATGCCGCATTCCTTTTAGTTGTGTCATGATGATATTAACTTATAGCCTACCTCGATAACTGTGCTATTCTATATTTAATTAATTTTTCCAATCGGAGCAGTACCTACTGAGAGTAACGCGTTCAACCAAACAAATAATTCACTCTTCAGCGTTAAAATATTAATATAGTATAGATTTAAGGTGTTATAGGAGCAGTGTTACCTGTCGCCGGTATCACTATCGAACAAAAAATCTGAAAAAAATCTCATTATATCCCCACTTACATATTTATTTTATTTTGTTTTTAGCCTTTGTTTTTGCAGTGGCAGCAAAAATATACGTACGTCATCTGTGAACACATCAGCTGTCTACCATCACGTTTCATGAGCCACAGCATGGTGGCTGACAGACGGACAATGGTGTCTTAATAATAGGCCCCCTTTTTAACATTTTGGTTCCCCCCTTTTTAACATTTTGGTTCGGAACCCTAAAATGTATGTGCAATATGTAGTTTTTCTACCACAACAAGTGATGATCAAACTACTACCTAATACTGATAACATTTGATACGAAAATGTAGAAACCGTCAAAGTGCTAATATTAGGTATTATTGTGTTGTTTTCTTAAAAAATATTTAAAATGTAAAATGTTTTTTATTAATTAAATCATTTATAACGTGATAAAAATATGCTAAATATTTAGTTTATACAATGCAACGTGCAAATTAATAACAAAATTCATTGGCATTTAATTATATTAGTTAGTTATCCCGTCGTGCAAAGCATAACACAGGTTCTGCAGGAGCCACGCTGATTGCCATCAGGCAGAGCAGAGTCATTTTGGCAGGACCATAAATTAAAAAAAACATTTTAAGAGTTAACTTGTTAAAAAGTTACCTACCTTTCGTAATAAAAACAGTAAAAATGCAAATAAATTAGAAACCATGGGCCAAAATTATCGTCACTATATTAACTGCTTTCTCAAGTTCATAAAAACATTTATTTAAGGAAAGTGGTTGTACCAGTCCTCGTCATTTTGTTTGCATATAAATGTTTGATAGTCAGTAGTATAATAATAGCAATACCTAGAAAACAAGTATACTTGCTATACATTTCTAAAAGGCGTGTAGGAATAATATGTTTATGCTGACATTTGTTTCAATTAATTTCGTATGATGTTAAATATTCTAAATGATCAAATGCTGCCAAAAAATCTAAAAATACTATTTGACGTATTCTTAAACCTGTAACTGCTTTCTAGCTAGGTGTGCTGTTTACTACAAAATATGTCGCCATTATTGTATGAATAAGTAGTAAGTTAATAAAGTGTAAGAAGTTATATTAGTATGATAAAGGCTATATCAATTGCTATTAATTATTAGCAAATAATCCGTATGTGACTTTACGGATCTCTAAAATTATTTCAGCGTTGACAGCCGACGGTTCGGTGAGCGCTCCTGAGCCCGCAGTGGTGTGTGTGCCCTCAGTACAACGTTGCGCGTCAGCAAGTGCCGGGTGTGCGCGTTATTGTGCGATAATACTGCAGTTCGAACGCGAAACAGTCAATGAAAATTCAAAAAATTATTGAAAAATTAATGAATGTCATTGTTCTGAGCGTTCAAAAAATATATTTTTGCGTCCCAAATTTAATTTGAATTATAATTTGAGAATCGTAGTGATATTGTGCAGCTTTTTATTAGTACGCAGATTGTGTCGTCTTTTCATACGCTGAAAATAAATTAATTCGTGATTGTTTTTCAAGTTGCGCTAAGGTAAGAATATGTTCTTTATATTTGAGTGCATATATTAGTATTTTGTATAAATTGTAGTGACACAGTAAGTAATATCATGTGCATACTTGATTAATAAACTGTTGTGTTTTTGCCGTGTCACGTTAGAATGACCTACTCATATTTTGTATAGAGTTGATGCTTACGATTTCTACTTTCTCCGTACACTAAAGTGACAACAATAGTATTGTGTTTTAAGTGAGTTATGAATATTATTATTTCATATTTCGGCTCGACTGTAAAATATTTGTAGAGTTTACGCGTAAACTTTTGGAAGTCTCAGATGCTTTACCGTATGATAGTTGAATTATAGTACAAAAACGTTGTATAGTTAAACCCGTAGAATATAGGTTACGGCGGTATGGTGGTAGGGAGGGGATGTTTATTAGGTTTACAGCTGTAGAAGTATCGATAAACTCAAATAAAATAGTCTGCAATGACGCCGATGAGTAAACAACAAGCTATGTATTTTTATTTCGACCTATGTTTGTTATATTAAATACGAATATCAACTTGTTTACTGTAATGATAAATTTCACCTACAACAATCATTACAATAAGGGTCAGTTAGTTTCATCCAGTTAAGTCATTCTCTTAACGAACATATGTTTGACATTTTTGATGTGTCAATTGTTATTTTTTACACATAATAAATATCATTTATAAAAATGGTGTCATTCCCCTTACTATATTAATATATTATTGATGATGATGTTCTCCTATGGAGAACAGCCGACTACACAGGAGATAATATAGTGTACAAGTGTGTGGGTAAGCAAAGGTGCACTTTCTGTTCCCTCACTCTCATAATCCGATGGAACGGTTATCTAACACAACCGAGGAGAGATTATACGCAGGACCGACATCTTTATGTGCTCTCCGAGGCACGGGGGCTAAGAACCCATTTTCCAAACTCCGAGAAAGTAGTAACTATTAATGTTATTAAGCATAT
>PKRV01000337.1:0-62405 GCA_003709505.1 Hyphantria cunea
TATAAATAATGATTAATAATTAATTAATTATTTTGTTACATTTTTTTTACCCATCTGTACCTACTTGTAAACCGAAGAGACACATAAATATCTTTAAATAATTACAACTGAAAGTCAATATGTGATTACATATTTGTTAAGTAATCCGCTCATAAGAATCTTAAATCAATCAAAAAATCATACTTCCACAATCAGCTCAACAAAATGAGATAATAATTAGGTACTAAACGGAAATACTTAAAGGTTTGAGAAAAAAAAAATATGAAAAGCCTATAAAGGGTTTTCCTCAATTTCCGTGGGATCCTATCATCAGATCTTGATGGTGATAATAGGACTATCTCAGGGTGATTACGAAAGGAATTCCGAAAATCGACATACGAAGCTAATCACGTAATAAATATAGTAATAAGAACCTCGTCTTTTTCGGAGTCGGTAAAAATACACAAAAAAATAATCAAGTGTTTAATTTAAAAAGGGATAAGTACGTTAACTTTTAACGTACTATAGTGTAGTTAAGGTTAGGTAAGTTAAGGAGAGATGTAAAAAAGTAAAACTTATGGTTTTAATTAACGCACCTAGGTATGTCATTTATGCGATTACAGTAAACCTGAAAGGTTCCTGTCAATGCTAAAATAAGTTTTAACTCTAACAGTAACATTTCTCAATAAACCAAAAAAAGCGGCACTACCTTTAATATTAAACCACTCGGAAATGCAATTACTAACTTCCCTAATGGTTAGCTTTAACATAATAACCTATGACTCAAAACGTATATGTACCAAAGGCTCTGCAAGCATTAATATTGTGCGCAGATCTTGAGTGCGACCTATTAGTGCATCTGCGCTTACCTGGACTACTAGGAACTCAGATGTATGGAGGAGTTAGCTTTTATTTCTGTTCTAGGTAGTCTAGGACTAAATATGCGTGTGTGTGAATGAACTTTTGTATGGCTAAGTTATGTTATGTCTAAACCCTACTTACGCAAAATAATTATAAATTTTAGTTTAAAATTTTAAAAGAAAAATCTAAGAAATAAAACTGTAGAAAAACAGCTGTCAATAAACTTATAAATGGATGCAACTAACCGTAGAGGTGACCTGTAGAAACAAACAGTAATATTAAATTGCCTAGATGTACTTGTACCTACTTAGGAACGAGAACTGATTAAGTGTATAAAGTTTTTTTTAAATTAGTATATAATTAAACAGCATCTAGTTTGGTATCTCTCGAATTTAAACCATATAGATAATCGATTTAATGTAACTACTAAACGCAAGTTGATTGTCTAACAGAAAAAATCATTCTGAATCAATAAATAACCATAGCTTAACAGCTTTAAAATAACAATATCTTTATCATTTCTGCATCCGTAACAAAGTTAACATTTTAAGTGTAGTTTATTGCTTTTTCATAAATAATACAAGTGCATTTGTGAGAAGCAGTTGACCTAAATTCTGACGTTATACTCGCATTTAACAAGACACTTGCAAAGCAGTGCACAAAAATGTTAGCTAAAGTGCAGCTATCGCATGACGTTGTACCAGGAGTCTAGAATTTTACAGGAGCATCGCGTTGCAATTTTAAGTAGGTACAACACATCGATAGGTACTTTAATATACAGCCGTGGAGAGCACTTTCTCGCTTCCTCCTAGTGCCGCTAGTTTTATCACCTTCCCGCTTGCACTAGACCGTTTAGCTATTGGATGGAACTGAAGGTTTCAGTCGTCTGCCGTCACATACACATTGACTTTTATGAACTCTGTAAAATTCAGTGTTTATGGTGGTTTTATTGTGATTTTTCAGTAATAAAAATAATAATACTGCAAAAAAGCAATTTTCATAAATCTTAAAAATAGGCCGGTATAAAAATATTGATTAAATTTTGAATGTTTTATTTAATTGATCTATTTGTTGCTAAAATCAATACACTGGCTTTGTGAAACGCTGTGTAGCATTTTGATATCTTTTTACTATCTACTGTTAAGAATTTAGGACCATCCATTTTTATTACATTAAATTAAAATTAATTAAATGTTATTCACGTAAAGTATAAAATTGATGTAGGATTTCTAAGTATTTAATATTAATATATTTGGGTATAAGTTTAAAAGCGAGATACCTCTTAGCTACTTCATCGAATTTTTCAAAACACGGGCCGGAAAAAAAATATTTTATTTGTTATTCTATCTCTCGATGACCTTTGATGCTGACGACCAAAATAAAATTATAGATATAACTAGAGGTTATCTACAATTCGTATTAACGTTGAGTCTGGTTTAAGGGGGCTAGTCCGGATGGCGTAAGAAAGCGGTTCCCGGATCTCTCCCGTCTCAGGCGCAGAGTGGCACACCGTGGTGGTTTAGTGGGTAGTCTGGCGAGTCAGTCAGGAGTCCCACACAAAGCGAACCCCCTGTGCCCGCGGGGGGGGGGAGCGAAGTGCGTAAAGGCATTCCAACACGTCAAAAAAAAATGGTTTAAGGAGGCAATCGAACACTGGTATTGCTATAAGAGCATCTGTTATTTCATTACTTTACTTCTTTAGCTACTAGTCGGCTACATTGACCATTAGCATCATAAACATATTTTTTTAAAACAAGTTTGAATTTGTAAAACACTTCAATGTCAAACTTTATCTTAGCAACCTAAATTACTCATCTGAGAAACAACTTAAACAGTTTGAAAATAAAACAAGAATAAAATATAATGGTGTAATAGTAATAGATGTATTTAAGATACTAAAATAGGCTTTATTAATTTAAGTAAAAGTTTGATAAGATTTAGTAAAACAAAATTAACCGTTAATATATAAATGGGATTAAGTATATCGTTTATTATGTTTTTTATATTTAAAAAATTCAAAAACTCATTTCTGAATGATACAGCATGATTCTATACTCAATCTATTCTATATTTACCCTGTCACAATTGCGTGTTACCCTTACTGTTTGTGAAAAAATCAAGTCTGTGTATCATTATATAACACTTAAAAGATTTTGGTTTAAGTTTATGTACCGCATCATCTTCGTTGATCTGGTGATGACAGAAAATATTTATACTGTATCATAACAATTAAATATTTCTAAATCAAATAAAATATTTTTTATCTGTAGCTTTAAACAGCTGCATGTCCTTTACATTGCTTTCTTATTTTATTTTTCAAATTGATTAAAAGTCTGCATCGTGATGATAAATCACTATTTACCTAATTATCGAACTGTCGTAATTAAAATAAGTAAATGGATAGAGTACAGTGGAGATGTTTTAGGGTTTACCTATTCGTTGCTATGGACTTCAGACAGTGAGCGAAAGTTTTCCATATTGTTGTTAGCCTGATCATTTCGAAGTATGCTGTACACTTTTATGTTCTGCCCCGTCATGTTCTGCAAAGAAAAAAGCCGCAGTATAATTCCTGTAGTAGGGTATGGTCTGGTAAAATAGAATAGGATCTACATCTTAGTGGATATTTGTTGTTATTGTTCTTTTGATAAACTTTGCCAGATAGCTTCCTTATACGGC
Source organism: Hyphantria cunea (assembly GCA_003709505.1). NCBI lineage: Eukaryota > Metazoa > Arthropoda > Insecta > Lepidoptera > Erebidae > Hyphantria > Hyphantria cunea. Next base: position 3,517 of record PKRV01000337.1, read on the forward strand.
GTCAACTCGACTTCTATCATACTTGATATGCATACGTATCTACTATATTTAATACCTTTATAACAAAAATGTGTCTGGCCTTTTTTTATTTACGGTCGGTACAACTATTTCTTTTAATGGCGGTTACTCCCAAGACGGCAATAGGAACGGACGGTTTACAGGATCAAAGGACGAACTAAATCAGGACCAGAAAACTGGATAAAGCAAGAAGAGTTAAAATATGCTATACAAGCTTAGAATTAGAAAAAAGTACTGATTAGACTGAAGTATCTTTAAGAGACTGGAGTCACATACCCGGTGACGTCTCCAGTTATTTTAATTAGTTTAAAGTTTTAGAATATCTTTAAGAAGTTGTTATTTATTCCAACACCAACAAATCAACATCTATTAGAGGGGCTTATTCTACTGCTATTTTATTAGTAAAATAGTAAGTACAGTATCATCCAAAGGCGCCGTATATGTCTGTATAACTGGTGCGTTAAGTTTCTTTGCGACGATGCTGCGACGGTGATGACCAAACACTACGTCGTGCAGCAACGCGTGGGTCAAGCGATGCCGATCTGCTGACCGTGAGACACAACGAACAGTCTTAAGTGCATCTAAAGCAATATTCAGCCTGATGCGTCCGAGGAAGGAGTAAAGAGAATTTTCTTCATCACGCTCCTGAAGTAAGATGATTAATTGAAAAGCGGTAAAATGGTGGCTTAGAGTAGATATGTAGGTGTTTAAACATAACACTGGTTGCTCGTTTGTGGTAAAAATGATACTGGTTGCTAATTTTCTAAAAACAAGAAAGGCAACCGAATTTGTTAATTTTTTGTTTTGTTTCTAAAAGCCAGGTCAATGTAATAGTGCTAAGTAATTAAAGTAGTATGAAGACCTTAAAAAGCTTTTTTACTTAGATTTTACAAAAAACCTTATAGTCTATAAAATAATCTTTCCAGAAAGTAATCCTGTATAATTTTATACTTCTCGTTCACTGAAAACAAGTTGATTCTGTTCTCATTACTTATTAAAATCATATACATATATATATCTCTTTAAACACGAGGAAATATATCATACGTCAATACTACGAAAATAGTTTGCGCTTTTGAATAATGATTCCAAATGTATTCAGGTATATTTCCTTAGGTATTGTGATGATGATGAGGTCATTCCCCATCGACTTTATATTCATAATTCTTAAACGAGTGGATAGATTTGATTACATTTTTATTGGACAGTATGATTGAATTGTGACTTTTCTTCTATAGCAGTGAGTATTGTGCTCATTATTTTCATATTTCTTCTGTAGGTAGTATGTTTGTATTTTAAGTTTGTATGTCTATGTAAAGGTAACGCAATCATCAATTATTGATGTTTGGATATGGTGTTCAAAGCGAGTCCCAAGATTCTTAACATTTCAGTATCCAAATATGATCCTTAGTTTTAAAAGTTTGTACTTTATGTACCTACTTTAAAAGTTTTAGGGAGGTAAAAATACGACCTTCAAACCTTCAAGAAAAGAGCGTACTCCTTAAAAGGCCGGCAACGCACTTGTGACGCCTCTGGTGTTGCGGGTGTCCATGGGTGGCGATAATCGCTTACCATCAGGCGATACGTCTGCTCGTTTGCCTCCTATATCATAAAAAGAAACAAAACGTACCTAATATAATTTCCATACAAATTATTACCTTTTTCAGATGACGTTCTATTACATCTTCTTGCTGTTGTTTGATTTCTTTAGCCCAGCCCCTAAAATCAATATATATATATATAAAATTGTGGCAAGCACATAAAGATCATATAGCTAAGTGTTAGTAAACATACTTATATATTTAAATTAATCTCAGCCACAGAAAAAAATTAACACTACACGAAAATTTGTCATGGCAGTAGTCGAACCCGTCACCTTTAGATCACTAACCACTAGATGAGTACCAAGAGGCTCAACAAGTCAAATATAAAAGCATTTACTTGCATCAAGCAGTTGTATCCCTTTTTGCAGGGTACATTAGGTACAGATTTACCTGAGCCTTTGTAATTTAATAGGTTTTACTAGGTAAACTTCACATTTTTACTTACTTGCCGATACCTAGAAATTCATCAAGTATAATATCATCCTCAGGCGTGAATCCGGGACTTTGAACTTTAGTTTCTGCCCATACCTCATTAAGTTTTAACGTCAAATAATTCGAGCAGAGTACTAATGTAGCCTTGAACAGGTTTAGAAAGAAAATATTGTGATGGAATATCTTTTAAAAGTATATACATAGATAAAATCTAGAAGCTTAAACTTAAAAGTTGTGTTCATAAAATGAACAAGGTCCCTATCGAAAGATGTTTTTTTTTTATCGAAGTTTCTATCTATTCTAAAACTACGAGTATTCCTAGCAAATGAGTTTAAAAGGATGACTACGGCCCAACTGGCCCAGTTACAAGTATTTGCGTTGATTCTCTTTCTACAATAGCTAACGCCTCTATTCTCTTGTATTATCCACTTTTATTTTGTTTTGACAACATGACTAGTAGTGTAGAGGGGGGTAGTTCCCGTACATTTGTTAATTTTCTAACGTTTACGTTTGTAGAATGGTAACTTGGTTAGAGGGGCAAGTGATTTACCTCATCCTCCATGCCTAGCTCGATATTTTTATACAACTTATAAGCTTCATCTGCGAGGTCAGCTTTGGATGCCAAGTCTTCAGATAACATGTGCAGTAATGCGAAAGCCTGCAATTATATCAATGTACATAAGCACTTACTACAGTTACACTGACACGAACTGTTTCGACCAGCAATTAACCTAATAACCCCAGGGGATAAAGAATTAAAGAATGAGTACTCTGCCAGTCAACTAAGCCCGGTACCGCAGACGACTCAGGGGCCGGAGGTCACAGAATGAGATCCGTCCTCCACAAGCGCAAGCCTGGGTGTGACAGGTAAATCCACCTGACTTCCTAGCAGAGGCAGGCCGGGATGGTAATGCGACACGGTGGGGAGCGCGCAGAGCCTGGGATCATCAGAGTTCCTACACAGGACAGGGACATCTGCAAGTAGTAGACGGCCCGAGGTACGTCGGGGTGTCAGGGTTTTCCTTTCACATTCAGTCACCTTGAGACGGTGTGCGGTTTATGGTCGGTTCGAGAAAACCATCAATATAGTGGGGCATATAGTATCAATATAGTATCCAAGGAGATTTATGCACTAATGGAAAAAATGGGCAAAGAATGATATTTATATACACCTTAATAGTATGTAAATAGTAATTGTACGTATGTATACGAAGGTTTTGCAATACGTATTTTAATTAGACTTTGGCCTAATGCTAATCTAACATCTTTGATTTAAAAATATTTTGATTTGATTTGTATTTACACCTAAATAATGAATAGTTCTCCTACCTTAGACATTCGAGAGCCAGCCATACCGGCTGTAGATATACAAACTGGAGTACGATGACATCTTATATGCGGATTATAACTTTCTTGTTTACGAAACACTTCAGATTCAAGTTCTGCCATAATGGGATGTTCCATATCTGTTGATCATTAGAAGTAGTAATTCTATGTGTGAAGACTGCATTGATATTGAATGTCCATGTTTTAAATATCAAATCTTAGAACGAATATTACGAATGTTACTTTTAATTTGACTTAAGCACCTCATTAAGAACATTTCGATTCATATCATGGACGAATAACGATTATATTTCCAATTAGGCTAGCCCTCAGAGAGTCGGCCGACCATAAAGGAAAAAAGTCAAAACTGTTTTGCGATAAAAATGAAGGGCTGTGTGAAAGAGCGTGTTCAGTGATAGAAGGTGAATTTCATTTTTAAAAACCACTCATTGCACCGATCCCAAACACCCAAATTTGATAAAAGCGTAAGTAAATAAAGATTGAAGATCTAATTAATAATTTTGCTCATATTAAATGTGAACGGTTAAGTTAATAGGTAAGCCGGTATTCCACATATCAGTGATAGTTTCAATAAAAACCACTAAAAATAAGTCAATAATATTTGTAACTAATAAAATACCTTGCAGTACGCCTCTTTCATTTAATTTTATGCCTCCTAACTCACATTCACTACGAAATACCGCGGCTATCAACGTGGCAACTGTTGCCCCACGTTTTACCAGAACAGGATTCTGAAAAAAAAAACAGTTATAAAAGAAAGTAAAAACATTTACTTCACAAATAAAGTTGACGTACACATACTTATAAACTAAATAAAAAAGAAAGAATAAATACAAAAAAAAGAAAAAATAAGAACAACATCACAAGCTCAATGAAATTGGTCACCGTTCATTGAAGAGCTGAATATCGCTGACTTTTAGTAATGACCATGCCCAATTATCTTAAATTTCTACAGACGGTAATGCGGTTCTAAAGCCACCTAAGATTACATAAAAGTAAAATAAATTGTTGTAGTAATCCTTTTTGTCACTCATTTTATTTAGTATTTTGTAAAATGTACACAATGAAAATAAATAAATAAATAAATATACCGCATTTGAAGCTCCAAGACCGGCGCGCCAGGTAACTAGATGGCCAATAGCATCAGCTGCGCGTGCAACATCACAAACTAGAGCGAGCGCAAGACATTGTACTGGAGGCCGTGTCATCTGTAATATCATAAATGTTATATAAATTTAACTCATAGACAGAGTTGTACAGAATAAAAAAAATATTATTATATAAACAAAAAACCCTTTGACTTTATTCTAATATTTTTTTTTCATACATTTTAGTTTCATTAAACGAAACTTTTTTAAATTCCTGTTTATAGAGTTCAACTCCCGCTGTCGTTGCACCTGTTTCAAAGAATTCTGGTCATGTGACCGATCTAACAACTTTTGAGTTTAGTAAATGATAATGCGAGTTTAAAGAGTAATATAAAAGTGATATGATGCATGTATTTTTGTAATAATCTTTTCACGATCGTTACTTTAAGGTTTATTATTCAATACATCCATAATAACAACAGGATAAACTAAAAGACATTATATGCTAAACATGAGTAGGTATTATATTCTTATGGACTATTGTATCTACAATCATTAGGTAAATGAGATTCATATCCTACTTTCTTTCAATTTGATGGCCAAGCCCTTAGTCTGTGGAACAATCGCCCCTTCGCTTTATTTTTGACGACCTTGCGACGACACGACTCTATTTCCTTCTCTGCGAGCTACATCTACGTTAATCTAGATCTTTATTGGTTGGATAGACAGAAGAACTAATGAGGAAGTCCTACTAATACTACTAACTGTTAAATAGAAAAGATATAATGAAAAGCAAAATAATGAAAGTAAAAAAGGTCTTTTTAACAAGTGATGTTCTATGAATGAGATAATGATAAGAATCGATGGTGTTATTTTAATGGTTACAAGATATATCCGTAGTATCTCTTAAAGTTCAAGGTTTCCGATTTTTCATAAGTCGTATTTAGTTGTTGTATTAGGAAAAAGGGTAAATATTTTGAGCAACCGTTACAACATCCTCTTCAAATTACCGCACACGAATATTGTCCACGACAGCGTTTCTTAAACTATTAACACTTAGTTCGCCTTCGACACATTTGAATTGGTTTGATTAATAATCGACTACGACCCCGGCGACTTTTCTCATTCGGTGAAAAGCAATGTATCACTTCTGATAAGTTGCTTTTCACTGAATGAGAGAAGTTGCCGGGGCCCAACATTACCTATCCCCCTATTTGGTGGAAGATTTATTACACTAGGTTCACCTGGGTGATATTACCTGGGTTAATAATGAGACCTTAAGATTACCATCTAATCTTGGAATTATTTCACCTAGGTCATATCAGAAAGGTAAAGTAATTCAACTTAAGTGGGCATTTGTTCAACTTGGAATTTGAAGAATAAAGTAGGCATTTGTTCATCTTGGAATTTGAAGAATAAAGGCGACTTTTGTTGGGCAATTTTATCACCCACATAAGGCGTGATGGCTTTAAAATTTACAGACAATATTTAAATAAGTTTAATGTTTATTTTACAATGTGTAGACATCATTATAATTATAGGTCCCATCCTCCATATATATACACATAATATAACATAATGAGTATAACAGCAGTAACCAATGTAACTACTGATGTTGTTTATAATAAGTTAATAATAAATACTAATTATAAAGGAAATCGGACGGAAAAACATTGACAAACAAATGTATGTCGGGTTAGGCCCAAAAATTAGAAGTAAAAGTTAGATATGGCAATATACAGAATTTATTTCAATAACTCATATAAATCAGAATATCTTAAACCTAGGAAATTAATAAAGGTGTAGAATTAGTTAAATATCTTACAATTTCAATGACATGACACATAGGTCAGTACTGATGTCAGGGACAGTGGTCCACGTACCCACCGCAATAAAGACAGTACTAACTACCAGAGAAAACGTTCAACATCCAATAATCGTGCAGTACTGACTGTAGGGAGACAGTGGTCCGTGCACCAGGACGCAATCGTTCGGAATGCGTGCCATCACAACAGCGCAGCTCGTTATATAGGCGGTCGCTTAGGGAGGGGGTAACGTCACAATATTTTACTAGTTTGAATCCAAGTGTTTTGAGCCAAATAATCGATATAAAATTAAATCGACTAAATAACTTTTAAATGGTGCGTCCGGTGCACGTTCCACTAGTGCCATCCAGTCGCCGTCTCTCGCAGCTAAAATACAGTATGACTGCCGACATATATATAAACAAAAACAGCTGTAGATCGCAACAACAAAATATGTATGAACGAAATAATCTAAGAACTTTATTAGGGAAATATATTTTAGTTAAACTCGTTTAGTTAAAGTTTGAGAAACTAAAGCCAAGGGGGCAAAAGAAACGGTCGTATATCAATTGAATACTAGAAGTAGGAAGCCGCTATTCTTCTCTGCATACACATGGAATTTGTTTCTATTTAGTCAGGTATTAAAACGTTGTTCACTCTCAATACTTTTTAGGTTTCCACTTAGTAGGATTTGCCTGCCGAAATTCTCTAATTTTGTTTTTGAGTTTTATTTTGTAACTACATTTTTGTACAATTCTGGAGTGTTTTTCTTACAATAAGTAATAGAAAGTTGTGAGATAATAACATAATTCATAAAGAAGACGTATTATTGCTGTTCATATAGTCAAACGGTGATTACTCTCTATAATATTTCGGACATTTTAACACACAACGCCATCTAGTCCCAAACTAAGCAGAGCTTGTACTATGGGTACAAGATAACTGATATTAATACTCATATACCTTTTTTTTTAAATACATACATATTATACATAGAAAACACCCAAAATCCGAAACAAATATTTGCAGATCATAAAAACAATTGGTCCGACTCAGGAATCGAACCCGAGACCTCTTGCACAGCAGTCGCATTCGCTACCACTGCGCCATAGAGGTATTAAGATAATCGACCAGAAGTTATTATAAATTATTTAATTTTAATTTTAAGCAATTGTATTTACTTTTCTTTCAAACTATTTGTATTCTATATTTTTAAATATTCGATAATTTATGTAGTTATTCTGAATAATAAAGTTTATATTACTTTAAGGTCCATTTTAAAATCTAGCCATGATAAGTAAGAATTTAAGGAAATCTGAATAACTTATTGCGTTTTTTGTAGATATATTTTGTAATAACAAATTGTTGGCTATTTACAATTATTAACTACATATTTACTTTATATACTTAACGGCAAAGATTATAAACTTACAGTTACAATATCTAGGAGATTATAAATGCCGTTGTCACGCACAAATTTTTTTCTGTATTCTTGCCTCCATATAACACCTTCCCAAATGAAGTTTAATAATGCAACCAACCATCTGTATAAATTATAGTTAAATAGGTCGGTATTAATTTCCAGTAGCAGACTTATACACAAATTATATTCTTTATTTTTTCAATACACTTTAATTGAGCGAATCATTTACTATGAATGTAACCAGAGAAGAAACATATATGCAAAAGTAATCTCGCTATAGCCAGCCAGTCCCGACTATGCACGGAAATCCTTGACATTCTTAGTTTTCCTGTACATATATATAATATGCATGAATTATACATATGAACCCTCCACTGAAATCACTTTCTCTACTAGTGAAAAATCTGTTAAGTAGTTTTAAAGATTAAATTATATACTGTGTAAAGAATATGAACCAGATTTATTTTCATGCAAGGTTCACCAACCTATCACTAACAATATAATTCCTCTCGAGGCAGTATAAAACATCATCCAGCATATCCCTAGCCAAACTATTGATACTTTTGGGCCACTTGATGCTGGGATATACCGTACAAATGACCGCATGATTGTTGTCTGAATGTGCGGAACTCGTCAATAATCGAAGACAAACAGCAAGCACTGCTTGAATCTTTTCGACCGGAGGCATACGTTGGTATAATATTGTGCTGCAGAGATCTGGAATGAATAGCTCCAACTAGTAACTTTATACTGTCATTATCTTAACCGATTATAAATTAATAGTGAATACATCTATATGATAACATTTTTGATCCAAGTAGAATACAGAAAAAAAATAAGTCGAGTGTAGGCGAGGCTGCGACTATTAGTGAGATATATAATAAAGATATACACACTGCCTTCATGATTATTTTGAAATCTATTTTGTGTAATTACATAAAAGTACATCAATATTTGAAATCCCTGACTCGTGAGCTAGGCTCATGACCTATGTTACAGAAGTCAGTGTCTTCTCCCATTATAAGAAACACAAATCTTATGCAAATTGGTGCAGTATATATAGCTTTACGTCAATAAAAGTGCACAGTGTGGTGTGTGATGTGAGTTTGTGATGTGTATAAGTATGTATGTGTAAATATGTGTATGTAATTATATATACGATGCATTTTTAGTCTTCTACAATAACAGTTTTTCAGTCTGGTTATAGTCTATACCAAGCAACCACTTTTAACATTAAATGTTAGCTTCGTGATGAGTTAATAGGTGAATGTTTGTTAATTTATTTATTCTATTTTATAAAAAAGTGGACATAAAGACATGCTGCAGCCTTTCAGAGGCAGTTCGACAGGTGGCGGAAAAGCATACATTTATTATCACATGTTTTTCATTGTAACCCTCAGTATGATAAAAGCATAATATGGGTTGTTATATTTGTTGGTAGTTGCCATACTGTTAATGCTTTACATGTTGTATAGAGAGATTTTGTTGAAAATCTTAAAGGTTTGAATGTCATAACTTTTAGTATTGATTTTTGTGCACTTTCCAAGCGTATCACTAAAGTCTTACACGCGCCACCCTAGACGACGATACAGTAACAAGAACCGACCGAACCAGAGCCTTGTAAACTGTGCGTAGCAAATAAAAATCACATACATGACTCAATTGCTTATATATCCATATAAGCCATCTAGTACGATATGAATATTAATAATATGAATGGACCATTTAGGTTGTTGCTTGAAATAAGTGCCTATTTAAATAGAAATGAACTTTTAATAAAGGGATCCTTGCGTAGCTTTTATAACATCAACGGTCTTTAGTAGTCTACTGTAGTAATTGGCCTCTCCATGGAAAAGAGATTTTGGCTTATCATACCATACCATGCTGGTTAGTCGTGTAGTTGTAGAGTTTGTAAGTTTTTTATGAACTTTTAAACGTAGGTACTATTATATATTAAAGCACAAGATAAAACTTACGGATAAGTATTATAATGCCATGAGTATCGAAGAGATCTTGGATAGAAGATTCTCGTACAACGTTCTTTCTGTGATATACAGCAACCTGAAGTAGTCTTACACACCAATACAAAGTTGAAACTTCATATGGAAACTCTGTATACCATTCTATATACCACATGATCCTACAAACATATAATTGAATAATTACCGCACCGTATCAACTACAATAATAAAAAGAAATATTTATTCTCTTTGTAAAAATAAGTAATATATGTGTGTGTTTATATATAAACACTGCAAACGTTACTATCCACTACCATATACATAAATGGACATATTTATAGGCACGAAGCTTCACGTATATTGTTTTATATCTTTCATAGATATTTAAACTACACTTGCTTCAAATACCTTTCTTTTTCTAATAACTATTTAAGTAACTACTCAAATTCACTGAAAAGAAAACAAGTTAATGAGAGTATAATCTGAGATAACGGAAAACTCTCTGCTCATCATATTGAATACCAGAATTTTACCAACTGGCTGATTTCTTCTGTAATATAATATAAATACAAGTAGGCATTACCATTTCAATCTTTCGAATAGTCTGCAAAATAATAAAAAAAAAATAACTAAAAATTTTCAAGTACCTACGTCAGAAATGTGTAAATTTTCTAACAAATTAAGCTATCTACACAATTTAAATTATCACGTGGTGAAAAAAAAACGATTAAAGTTCAGAGAGAAAAGACAAATTCCTTTTTTTTCTTTTTAAATAATGCTTATAAGTGGCCATTGCGTATAGAGAACATGACAACAAAATAGAAACATTTTTGCGTTTCCCAAAACATCTCCGTGTATGAACATGAAAATAAAAATAAGCCGTAGTGTAAGCAGATTTTTTTTTTCAGATTTTTTTAAGTATTACAAATGTTTTGAAAGGTATACTAATTTCAAATTTTTACGATCTTTATTAAAATATTATAAGCAATATTGGTCAATATGTTTTGATTCAATTCACTCCAAAATGAAACGACTTAAAATACATTAAACAGTAAATGTAGTGCTCCCTTTACACTTTTTACCCGTTCAACTGGGAGTACGGTATATTTATTATTTATATATATTACAGTAATATATTTGAAGATGACGACACCTTCTAATTAATTCATATTCCTTGACCAAATCAGGATCAAGCATTGGTAGAGTGCAAACCAAGGCTTGTAGCGAAGTTTTCCGAATCTCAGCAAATAGTGCGGGCGACCAATGAGTTCTCAGCTGACAGAGACCAGGGTCTATTAAGTACATCAAACCCAGAATCCAGTATCTCGATTTCACCATCTACAAATTATTTTTATGAGGTAATTTTTTGCTTAATTTCCCAACTTTACACGTTATATCTTAAAACAAAATTTGGTATATTGTAAACTAAGGTTTACATTCGGGAAAAATACAGATAAAGAGTATATATCCTACAATTAAACAATGTAACATAAATTAAAGAATTAAAATCAACTTTAAGCCTTATAATTTATAAATTGCTACCTCAATACTAATCGGGAATTGAGCAACATACGATTGAAAAAGTGAAGATATAGCAACTATCTAATAATGTTATAATTATAACGCTCAAAATAACTAGCATTATTAATAAATTTGTAAATATAATCATTTCCTATATGAAGATTTGTAACACAGAAACCCTCTTTAGACTTAGAAAAATAAAGACGGGGAATAATAATAAATAATAATAGAGAAATACATATTGGGAATCGAAAGACAGATTACTTGAACTAAGAATGACAGCTTCTTAAAAAAAAAATTGGTTTCCTATCCGCATACGCAGACAGATACGTGCACTGACTACTCTATACTCTTTACTGTTTTCTCCAAATTCCCCTGCCTACTTAACCACACAACTACAGTATTTAGGTGCAAACCACGCTAAGAACCTCAGGTCTTCAAACAATCTACTTCTTCACTGTCCCACTCACAGCTCTGACTTTGTACACTCTACTTTCCTTATACAGTCTATTCTGCTTTGGAACGCGCTCCCTCTCGGGATTAGAATGGCAAAAACACGGCAAAATTTCAAATATCTTTTGCGGCAACATTTTCAGAACACACTGTCAGATTCACTTTAATTTTATATTCTCCCATTCTAAATTTTATATTATGTATATAAATATCCCGTGGTATTTAAATATGTATAATTGTAAAAATATGTATTTTAACGCTTATTTATTATATTAGTATTACTTATTGTATATTTATATATATTTCCTTTTTAAATTACAGTTACTTCTGTGCTTCTACCACGGCTAACTCTGCATCGCCCTAAGGTCGACTGGCAGAAAATGCCTACAGCATTAAGTCCGCCTTTGCCAATTTTGTGCATAAAGATTTAAATAAATAAATAAATAAATAAAAGATATAGAAAAAAGAGCTGAATGCTAATCCATCCTACGTCTAGGTATACTATACTGCCCCCTTGTATATTCTCGTGTGTCTTTGGTTAATCTTAGACAGAGTAATCTTAGACAAAGTATTAGCCAATCACACTCGAGAATTTAGGCGTTATCGATTTCAGAAAGGCAAGCACTTGCAGCTTTGCTAGGCGGGCTGGATCGCGGAAACGCTAAATAATATAACTGATTGTTTTAAATAAAATGCGTAAATTTAAACGTCGTTGATGTTGTTGTCAATGCTTACTTGTTATTTGAAATACTGATATGTAGTTCCGAAATTAAATTTACTATTTTTTATGTGATAAATAATAATAATGCAATAAATCAAGTATCATGAAATTGAAACAATACATAATAGTCAATATGGCTTACAAACTTATTGAACGGGAATGCCTTAAGTAAATCCACAACAAACTTAATTAGAATTGTCTTAAATAGAACATCTTGTTGCATTGGAGCAAAGTTTACTGTACTCGTCCAATCATCCCTTGGTGGAATTTCAGTAAGAACTGAGAGTGTTAATATATCTGCAAATATAATAATATTTATGAATAGGTATTTTCTGCATGTAATTTAAAATAAATCTCAGATTGGTAATTTATTTGACATAATATTATAGAAAAGAGCGTACTCCTTCTTAAAATTCCGGCAACGCATTTGTGACGCTTCTGGTGCGGCGGGTGTCCATGGGCGGCGTTAATCGCTTACCATCAGGCGATACGACTGCTCATTTGCCTCCTATACCATTAAAAGTATATTTAAATAAATTTTTAGTAATGTTTTCTTGGCTTGTACCTTAAGAAAAGAAGTTAACTGGGAAGCACTAAATGTGTAATGATGATGTAATGATGCTGTAATGTCTCTACAAAGATTATTTTACAAGTTCAAATGACGAGATTGATATAAATCGTTGTACACAATATTCCTGAACTAAAAATATTCCTGTATCGTATGCGGGGTTAGAACCCACAACACTCAGTGCAGTAGAAAAGAGGCGAGGTGGTCACTAACCGTTTATTACTAATATTTCAATTTTTTTTCTACTTACTGTACTGTATACATATAGATCGACTTGGGCCTGCCTACCAGCTAGCTACAGCTTACCTAGTTCTTGAGTACTTATTACCAATAAATTATATAGTCTCAAATTGGGATAGCTAGGATTTTGATATATGTATATAATTAGTCGAAGCTCTTGATAAATAAGCCATCAACGATTTGACAGACTTCGCTACCATGTCATCATATTTAAAGTTCAAATGCTCTTGTCCGTCCCTACTATCAAAACTTAATCTTTTCATATGTTTGTATTAAATCACCTATTTACCTGGCATTAGCGAAGATAAACCAGTCAACCGAGAGCCGTAGCACTGCAGTAAGGCAGCTGCAATAACAGTGAGGGTAATCCTCTCATGGTTATGATGCCTCGCACGGCACTCATACCGGTATGCCCAGTTGAAGCAACTACAAAAATAACAACATATTTATTGTTAAAATGCACTAATTTTATAATCGATTTAAACTTGACAGTAAATGAAAGTCGATACATACGCAATAGACTTACAACACATGAAAGATTTTTCCTACTTTCCATTATCCAGAAAAGAGAATACAATTAGAAGAAAAAATAAGTATAAATAGAAATTGCAGTAATAATATTTGATCCCATGTAGGTAAATATTACAGTGGAGTGATGCAAGGTGAATAGTCTTCAAGGTTCAGGAACTTTCATTTCATTCACATTCGAAACTGATTTTTCGTAACCAGCTACTAATTTACGGAGACAAGAAGGGTTGAAATGTTCCAGCATATTGCAATATTGCATTGGCAAGACTAAAACTTTTATACCATTTTCGTTGCACATGAACATAATTATTATATTATATCGGAATTTAAACAGCTATTCCCATAGGCTAATTACATTTGCATTCGTAACTCGCCTCATACTATTTTTGTCGGGACATGGAAGAAGGGCAATATGTTGCGGATTCTGTTCTAAGAATTTCTTGGTTGTCTTCAGCAAAATCAGCAGAAGAGTCAGCGTTTTATTCATATGGACACTGCTATCACCTGAAAATATATTTTAATACAAGATTCAATAAAATGTGTTTGCGGCGTAGCAGTTTGAAATACAATTAGAATACCTAACTGCGCTAACGTATAATGGGTTCTATTATTTCATGAACGTAACGTATGTATGTAGATTATTTTTTATTTAAAAAGGCAACTCCTGCACTAAGATATCACGTGTCGTTATAGACTTTATTTTACGACGATATTTTAAGACAGACTTAAAACAATAATTTGTGTATCACGAAAAGTGTTTTGCCATCTAGCACGACATTCAGCGGCAGTAGAAATCGATGAGGGGACCCCAAAAGCCACAACGTCATCCCTGCTGTCCTGACATTGATGTAAGAATATCATGCAGTAACTGATTTAGTGATTAAGAGACCTTTGTTTAACACCCATGTCTGTTTGATGTTAAAGGTTAGCATTAGAGATATAATAGATGTAGATGTCCTAAAGCTATGTACCAAGTAATATTTATACGCTCTAACCCCCTTGTTCATAAACGTTGCTTAACTTTAAGTAACGATTCTATTTTATTTCCAACATTAAGGCTGTAAATTTAAAGTTCAAAATAACACATTATCACGATGGTATAACTACCATCATTTTTTTTGCACATACAAAACTATATTATCTTAACTTACCCAGTTTCACGTTCACATCTTGACAATCGGCTGGATTAATCTCGTAATCTGGCAAATCTTTATAGGGGAAGTATGGATTAAAACGATAGAATATGTTCTCTATTACATTCTCTTTCATCATATTAATACCTGAAACATTATCCATTTCTATACTTGTAGGTTAGTCAGTAGATAGTCACAAACTTGTGGGTTTTTATGGTGTGGGTTAAAATGAGCATACTGTTTGCCTGATGGTAATCTGTCACCTAACTAACGCTTTCATTAGCACCTGCCCCTTTAGCCAAGATGCAAGTATTTCGTGTCATTCTCTTGTATTATTGGCTTAGATTTGAGATGACGTCATTAGCATATATTTGTTATCTATTAACGTTTACGTTTGTAGAATGTCAACTTGGTTGCAATTCAAGTGTCACAAATGCATAGCCTAAGTTATTCAGAAAAAAACATTGAGAATTCTGGTTGCATCAATTTAAAACTTAATGTATAACTTAAGGAATGGATTAATATAACAAACCATAAAAAATTGCTAAATATGCACTTCAATTTAACGAAGTTACTACTTAAGATATATGTAGTAAGTGTTATTGATATATTTTATATGCTGATTTGTAGATGCTGAAACCAACCAGCCTTCATTTGACAATGTCTGCCTCCAATTTAAGCTTCCCCTTCTGTTTAAGCTGGCGAATTAATGTTGTAGGTGCAAAGATATATTTAAATAACTTACAGTTTTCTTCCGTGTGGCAAGCCAATAGCAATGCGGCTATCAAATATGTAGGAAATCTGTGCGGTCTAGCTATTGCCAACATTCTGACTGTGGGTTCGACAAGTATATCAGCGGCGGCTATAGTGTGACGCAGACGGACAGAATTCTGACCTCTGGCTGCATCAGAAGCCGATAGATGAAATATAATAGCCTTGGATATTATGTCAAAGAGACAATCTTCTTCCAATGACATTAAAAGGTACACTGAAATAGCACTTTCTCGGTTATTAGTTGCCATATTACACATAATGAGATCTTCTCTAAATTAGAGCTACTGGTGTAATAACATTACAATTATATAGTTGCAATTGGATATTTTGCAATCGAAACCAGAAGGTTCAATTGCCAGTGTTTAGTAAGAATTTCGTGAGCGCAGTATCATATTTCTGACAGTAAATCAATTGTTTCTAATGCATCTTTTACATCTTTGTACTGAGCTGTGGAGAAAATAACGACTATTAATTCGTTCCACGTGACTGGGGGTCCTGTTCCATAATTTATTTGGATCGAGCAAGAACTTTCTTTAATATTTTTAGTTTGCAACGCTTAACTTAAGCTTCTATTTGAAGCATCTCCTACTTAATTATTGATTCCATTAATAGGGGACTTTACTAATTTTTGAAACTGTTTTCATTTTATAGATTGGGCCATAAATATAATTTTATATATTTTTTATTCATTGATTTTAAATAAAAAAAATACTTCAATTTGTTTAGTGTTTAAATTTCACGCCTAAACGCTCCAATCTGTCATGTGATTTTGATGACGAAACAGTGTATTAAATAAACAAACAGCTGTCAAACTGTCTGCCAAAGGCGTTAGATCAAAAGCTATAATATTTAAAGGATATGAGTATAATAAAATATTTAATGAATATAAAGGTTTAAATTGTTTGTTTATTTATTGATTACTATGCCTTTTTTTGTTAATTACAAAGATATTTTCGCGTTTCAAATATCTCACAAAATCCTTATCCTTAGTAATGAAATTTGCCACCATCAAAGAATCTACTTTTTCTTTTTGAAAGATTTTCTCTGATAAATCCAGGCTCCATCTTAACTAATTTAAACAAATTTTGTACTTTTAGCGGATATGCCCCGAAACAGACAAAAAGATTACCTGCAACAAATTTTTGACAACAAATTTTATTTGTGGCTTTACAAGGTATGCGGTTAGTTAGGTTAAACAACTTGTCCGTTGTTCTTCATAAATTGTGAAGTAACGCACTCCAATTGGCGTTTGCAGTCACGTGATATTTGAAGTGATTTTAAACATTTTTGGTTATTTTTATTTAATTTTAAAGGCATATCTACTACAACATCTACAAAATATGATTTTCAGCATTTTAATATTTCCTGTTACGGCAAAAACACAACTTTTCAAATATTCCCTATTCATGTCAACATTACTATTGTAATCTCTAGCGAATTTTTTACATGAATTTTTAAAATTGTCATCAAACCATTCGTTTACAATTAGTAGAAACCTATACAAATTGTATGAGCCAGTAATGAAAATTTTGATAAAGTTCAAAATTCTATCCAAAAGTAATCCAGAAAGAAAAAGATAAGAAAAGAAGTTGTTTTATTTAATAGGTCCTGTCATAGCATTAGGTACTAGTAGGTAGCACCAGGTATACTTTCTTTACCACTTATACTTATCAACACTAATAACAATCATTTGATAAATTTTGTCTTTTACAAGTTGTTTCTTTTAATATAATTGAGGTGAAACTCGTATGAAAACATATTTATCGTCTCGTATTCCTGTTCGTGCTGTTATCAGTATTCAAACCTTACAAAAGTATTATCTACTTAAATAGGGAGAGCCACGCTTCGGCATGAATGGGCCGGCTCGACCGGAGTGATACCACGGCCTCACAGAAAACCGGAGTGAAACAGCGCTTACGCTATGTTTCATCGAGTGAGTGAGGATACCGGAGGCTCATACCCCAATCCACCGCCCCTTATCCCCCTCACCATCCCCCTTCCCCTCCCCATCCCCCAAAGGCCAGCAACGCACTTGTGACACCTCTGGTGTTACGGGTGTCCATGGGCGGCGGTAATCGCTTACCATCAGGCGATAAGTCTGCTCGTTTGCCCTAAAACAATAAAAAAAAAAAGTTCAAATTTATAAAAAAATATTTAGACCATCTTTTTAAACAAGTACTTAAGTTGTTCCGAAAATTGATAGCCACTAAATAAATACAATCTCTACTTTCATGTAACTATTTTGGATTGACGGCTAATTTCAACACAAACCTCGAATCCTTTGTGAAAATCACTGGACTCCTATCTATAGTTTTTTTAATTATGCTTAAAGATTATCTGTCACTTTTCTTTTGTTTGCAATAATGTTCGTCTCGCCGGAAGCTTTTCATTCAAGCTCCTACTTTAGCAACAATTCCTTATTGGTTCCGTGATAAACGTGATTGAGCAAAGTTTGTCTGCCTCCAGCTTTCGGGGAGTTAGATAACGAGCACCCAAGGAGCGGCGTCCGTGGCATTCTTTTACACCGCGACGCCCGCTCACACAGTTACTAGAACTATGGACTATTTGATAATTTCAGGGGTACAAATTTACTCCCAGTGTTATCCCTTCCTCAGTACAGCCCAGATTTAGATCCATGCGATTTTTTAAATTTCCCTCGTCAAAAAAATACTTTGTTGGCGAAAATTGAGCACTGCAGACGAGGACGTCGAGGATATTCGGCGGTTATTTTTAGACAACCCGCAAGACACGTTTTTTAAATTTTTTGAAAGCTGGTTCACCCGAATGCATAAGTGCATTCGTATTGGAGGGAGATATTTTGAAAAGCTGTAAATATACTTTTTTATATTCTAACTATTTTTCATTTCACTAACTATTTTTGGAACAGCCCACGTACCGTTGTTTACCAAAAAATAATTTAAAACCACCTTATTCATTGGCTCTATAACTTTTCTATTTATTTTTTTCGTTGATTGATAATGAACAACCTAAAATGTCCGCGTGACCATAAGAGTTAAGAGGTTGCGTTCCTTAACATCAGTAACATATTAAAATGTCACGCACGCGTACTCCATAAACAATAAGTCTACAAAAGGAGTAAAACTCCCTCGCGTATAGATGACATTGTCCTCTTTACTGCATTGACATGGCATGGCGTGCCGCTATCGTCTTGGCCTCAATTAAAACACGAAACTGTACAATACAATCGTAGATTAATTTACTTAGAAAGTCATTGGCAGTGATGCTTAGTTATTTAATTCACTAAGGCTTTTGTTACCCGACTGCGTCATAAAGAAGGTAACGTTCCCGAACGTTTGTATGTATGTGGCTATGTATGTCCATTTCTTTGGCAAGCCCTACAGCCCAAACGACAGGACGGTTTTTAACACAATTATGAGTCTTTGAATTATCAGAGTCGTGGTCGTGCCCGCAAATGGGGCAAAGAAGGGGGAATGGGTTTTTTTTTCATACCTCAACATTATGGATTTTTAAAATTAAATGTAAGATCGTGAATAGATTATACTTTTCATATATATGTATTTATATAATTCTTAATCATCGATTATTCATCGTATCAATTAGTAAACTCAAACCCAAAAATTTGAAGGATCGCAACATAACCAAAATATTTTTAAATAACTTTTAAGACCAGTGCAACGACAACGACGGGAATGAGCCCTACAAATTGAAATTTTAAAGAACTTGTCGATTAATAAAACTAAAAAGTCAGAAAAAATAATTATTATAAAAACAAAAACCTGACTGCTTTTTTTTCTTTTTTCAGTCCAGTACTTTTAAGCAGACGGGTTTTTTGTTTATATAATAATATTTTTTTACTACACAACTTAAGGTATGATCCTTTAAAGAGGCAACAACATCTCACAAAACTTGAGCTAAGAATACTGTAGTAAATTAAAAACTAACTAAATAAAATTAGCACTATAACACACTCTTACACGGCCTTTTGCTTCCATATTAAAGAAGAGCTTGTACAATGGTAATTAGAGTGCTAATATACATGTCTTAAACATTTTAAATACATACAGATTCTGGATAAAATAAACGCATATACAGAACAAACGATCTGGCTCATCACACTATTTGCCCCGGTCGGCAAATTTTCCTTGTAATCTTTTACTCTCATTCTCTTCTTTTATTCTCATTCTTATAGAAGATATGTTTAACTCTTTTCACAACATTACTTTATTCAGGCTGTTGCAGCACACGTACGATGTACCAGGACAGTCTGTTGCTCCCTGTCTTTTTACCTAGATATTGGGCGACTATTTTGATGCTATGCAGGATGCACTTTTAATATAAATTCTGACAAACAATGGTCATAATCGCAATTAATTCACGTTGCAGGAAATGATGAAATTGTTCGACAATATGAAACACAATTTCTTGAAATTGTTATTTTTTTGTACAAGAGTTTTTCTCTCATAGTCTTGGTTTAAAAAAGAAATCATTGAACAAAAATCAACAATGGCTTCCCTTCTTAAGATAATCGGAAAAAAATAACGTTATCTTCGCGGAATACACACTAATGCATGAAAAAATTAAGGGAAGCTATACTTTTTCATCAAATTAAATTTAACATTATTGGAGGACTATTTGCTATTTATTTCGAGAAAGGATTAATGAGTTGAAACGACTTTCTTAATCACGCAGTTTGGCCAAATTTATCCTAGGTAAATTTTTCGAGGTATTAAGATGCAGCGATATCGATTCCCATAATCTTCGGCAGAATATTCAGGTCTCCGTTTCAACATTTCATATTATAACTATACAAAAGGAACAATAAAAAAAAGCTTACCCATGAAACCGAGATGATTGCGAACCATCTCAAAACAATTGATGACATCAGACATTGCATTCAACAGAATTGGTTTTTTAATATTTGTTAGTAGCTCCATAAAGTTTTCTTTAAGCCTTGGCTCTTGGTGGACTGCATCCATCAAATAGTCCACTATCACGTATAAATTATTTAACGTATCCACTCTCTGCGTAAATTATTATAGAAATATTATTACGTTCTTAAAATATTTGAAATGATCTCCTTGAAGTTAAAAATTAAAGATAATCGTAGAATGATTATTTCAAACTTCTAAAGGAATAAAAATAACAATTTCTTCCACATTTGAACCCCGACAAATAACATTCTTTAATCCGATCTTTACAGTTATAATTAAAACATTATTTGATTGTACCTTTAAATTAAGAAACAGTGATCGTTACATTATCAACCTAAAATTAAAGGTACAAAAAAATACATTATTGTATTGCGAAATAAAAAAATAAGTTGTAAATTGGTGGTACGAAGTCAGAAATTTGTTGTAGAATATTCCACAACAAGCTCTATTGAACAGTTTAACTGCGAATTATGCAATTGACCACTCAACTTTTGAATTTTATGAAATTTTAAATTAACAATTGTAAGTGAGTGATATACAAAAAACAGGTGGCATTAGATTCACAAATTTATATGTAGCAGATAGAACGCCAATATTTTGAAAATAAATCCGTACAAAGACCCGTTAGGTTCTTTAAAAAGGATACATATCCATTACAGCTAGTCTTGGCAAATTCTCTTAGGAGAGCTTGGAAACGATCGAACTGTTGCAACGCGTTGGTGTCCTGGATTAGGAACACTATCTTCTCAGCAACATCCCAGCCATACGTTGCAGGACATTCATCGTTCCACTTGCGAGCTGAACAGAATAAGTTGAAACCAACATTTATTACGAGTAACACAAACTCAGGTTTATAATATGAAATTAGTAAGCACTGAAATAATATTTTACGATAACTATACATAATTTCAGATTTTTTAATGTACTTACTGGGACACTTTCAACAACCTTGGTTTTTTAATGCTTGTTACATTGTATTCAGTATTTATATGTTTAAAAATGTCAAAATTCTATACCAATGGACATTACTTGTTTCCACCCTCACCGCCCTTTCGTCCACCCTCAGGGGTAACGTTACCAAACATCGTACCTTAGTGTGAACTTGAAGCATCAGGTACCATAAATTTTAGTTTGTAACCCCAATGGTTTAGGCTTTGCAATGATTGATTAGTAAGTCAGTTTGTAAATGTGTATGTCTGTATAAATATATATTATATAGATTGTTCAACAGGTAACAGATAATAATACGTAAGAATAACGTATGTTCTGTTTATTTTTTGTTTTATATTTTTTATGTGCCAGCCAAAGTGAGTCCACTTTGCCTGATGGACAGCATGAGCGAAAGCAGCCAATGCCGTATGGTGATCCACACTATGGCGGCGTGATACTTTTACACCCCTCGCTTAAAGGACCTGGGATCGTAGTGGAAGGGAAACACGTCGGTTATTTGTGTGTTTCAAGTTTTGACTAATTGGCACAGAAAGTAAGATCCGAACCGTATAGTTTGAGTGCGTGTATCTGTGTATGTGTGCATACCTACATCTATATAATATAATATTACAAAGAGGTAAAGTTTCTATCTTTGTTTGTAAGATTGTAGAGGGCAACTTCGGCAGTATTGATTCAATCCTGAAAGTTCTTTCATTAATAGAAAGTGACACTACTCAGAAGGTAATTAGGCTATATTTAACTATAATCGAATAAAACATTCAGTTAAAAATAATAGTATTTATAAACCAAATCAAAGAAATCCGGGCGATTAACGCCCATCGAAGTGGGCACGGGTCGGCTAGTATTGTATATAAAAGTGAAAAAATGCTAACAAATATATCTTTTGACTAATCACGAAGCCCAAGTATGATCTTGAAGATTCTAAAATTTTGTACATTGTTTTTATACTGAAATGTAATTGAAATTAATAGTTTCATAAAATTATATAATATTTATCTTGGATATATTATTACTACAGATAAAATTTTCTGCCTGTGCTTTTCATCCGGTTTTCATATCTGCTCACTTTATGACTATAGGAGTATGTATTTTTTTTTGTTATTTTTGACCTGCATTGGCTAGGTATATTACCGGCTAGGTATATTACTAGGTACATTATTATTATTTAATACGGTATTCTATATATATATATTTAAATCTGAAATTATGTATACTTACATGGATTTCCTCTCATTTGATTTATCAAGTTTGTTAGAAAGATTTCATTCTTATACTTGACTCCAACGATCGATGCAATTAAAGTACAGGGTGTAATTTTTACAGATTGCAGTCGGTTTGATTCCCGGGTACCGCAAGCTAAGTTTCGGAAATCTTTGAATGCAGTTTTCTTTCTTTTCAAAAATAAAGGAATGTTTTCTTTGAGGAAATATTTCTATCTAGAATATTAAGAACACTTTCCCTACAGGTGGCATTACACAATTTTGCCTGCATATGTACCCTATATCTACAACTTATATATTCCACTTGCTGGAACAATTTTATTATTTTTTTCACTTATGTTCACTTTCTTTTGATTCGAGCATGATGTTCTAAAGCCTTCCTCGATAAATGGATTAATTACGTAAACTCACGTGGGGTAAAAGAATATAATTTTTCAATTCCAACCAGCGGTGCCTAATAAAACATTCAACCAAGCAAATAAACTGTTGATATTCCCATATTGTCTATGGTCAGAAGCTCAGGTATAACCAAAAAGGGCACTCCCAAGCTTTGCAACAATCCTAACTGGATTAGCCTACTTCTGCCTACTAATGTACATACATACATTGCAGTAAAAAAACCCACAGTCAGAAATCAATTTTTAAGTCAAGTCGACATATTTTATCCCTACTACCACAATTGAGAGTTTCTGTAAAAGTTGGTGGTCTTAATCAAAATTAAATTAATCAAAAAAAAATTCTAAATAGGAATAATTGGTAAAAATAGACCCGGGATCTTAGACTACTTATCTTAGACTTACTTACTTTATCTTTTTTACTTATCTTAGACTACTACTAACAAATCTCTGCTAGAAACAAAGTTATATCTCCTTATAGATATTATCCGTCCATTAAAAGTGTTCCTATCAAAAGTACAGAGAAACTATGTTTACACGCATGATATTTAATTGTGACAATCTCTTATTGTCTGCTAAAAACAAAAACAAACAATAACCTGAAGGAAACAAGTGAAAAAGCCGACTACTTAGGTCATCAGAATCATCAGTGCTAAAGTATGAAGACAATGATTTATGAATAGGCATTGTGATCATTGTTCATTTGTAGAAGTTTCATCCGTCATTCATCGCGAATGCCAGTAAAAGAATAGATCATAAAACAGCCATTCGGTGGACTCAATTAACAATTTCAATTTATTACTTTATCAAGGAAAACCAGTAGAACTGAAGTCTTACGTCTATTAACTATCAACTGTTTCAAAGCTATATAAATAAATATAGTTGAAGCGTCTTTTAATTATATTTGTAACTAGCTTTTGCCCGCGGCTACGCTCGCGCAGAAGTAGATATTTCTATCTCCTATTTTACCTCGTTAGGGGTGGCTTTTTCAAAATTCCTTTCTTAGTGCTCACTTACGTTATATAAAAAGCCTACTTACAAAATTTCAGGATTCTAGGTTAAGCGGTTTGGGATGTGCGTTGATCTCTGGGTATCTTAGTCATCTACAGCTTTTGACTATATAAATATTGCTTTTCATTTTCATTTTTTAAAAATGCTTTTTCGATGGCATCGCACCAATCGCACCACAGTTTCGTAAGGTTTAGGGTTATGTGGATGATTGAGGTGTTAAAAGATGCCTATCCGTGAGGGTTACAAGACGGCGAAAAAAAAATTTGAAAAAGTCAAGAACTGTTTTCATAAAATGCAAAAATGTCGACAATCGCTACATTTCTTTGGGGCCTTTACTCGTTGAATCGACGATTTCCCGAAAACGAACGAAAACGAAAAGCAATATCGAAAAAACAAAAATACGGCCTCGGGGTATTGAGTTGGGCTATGTTTTGAAGGAAATGGACCTATCTATTTATTTCCGTTATATTATTACTGATATATTATTTTTACCATGGGAGAGAGCCACGCTTCGGCATGTCGACTGGAGCGACACCATGGCCGCACAGAAAACCAGTGTGAAACAGCACATACGCTGTATTTCACCAAGTGAGTGACGATACCGGAGACCCATACTCCAACCCGTCCTCCCCTTCCCGTCCCCTTCCCCCAAAAAACAGTGTGTTTAGATATGGGATTGTATGTTTAAGGATGTTGTATTAATTCGATTTGTGATGTTTCATATTATAATTGATTAGTCTTATGATTAAACCTGGTGGTTGCCGTGGTATCACTACGGTCGAGCCGGCTCATTCCTGCCGAAGCGTGGCTCTCCCACGGTTAAAACATCTCAGTTCCAAACTTAATTGAAATCGGTGCAGCGGTTTAGCCTTGAAAGCGTAATAGACATACAAAGTCACTTTCGGATTTATAATATTAGTAAAGGTAAAGTTAACTTACTACGGGTTACTGGTTAAGTTGAACTAGTTATATACTTTAGGGGTTAGTAGTAACCGGTATTGAATACTAACCGATTTACCTATGAAATACAATTTCCGAAAGATAATCATTATCAAGAAATCGGGATTTATATTTTTAATAAAAATTGACGAAATTTGTCCTTATTCAATGTTTTTTGGTAACTATTTAGTTTAAAAATAGGGAAGTTATTTTTAGGAAGGGTTTAGTTCACCTTTAGGGTAGTTTTTTTTTTAATTTGACCGAGGATAGATACATATAAACCTATCCATCACAACGAAGTTACATTTAAATAGGTTGTTACTTATGCAAAATTCAATTTATAAATAATAGTAAATACTTCGGACATCTAACACACCGTCAACTATTTATTATTTATTAATTTATTTTATAGAAAACAACCAAATTCCATAAATATTTGCAGATCATACAAACATAAGATCCGACCCGGAAATCGAACCCGAGATCTTGAGCACAACAGTCGGATACGCTACCACTGCACCACCGAGACAGTCCTATTACGTTCAACACGTGCTTTAAGGTTACATTAATTAGTGAAAACAATACACATTTGGAGGTCAAATCGACAGTACACGAGAAATTATGTTTGTCGTTTGAAATGGTAAGTGGGCGAGGGAAAGTGCACTTTAATTTAATAAAAGGACGTCCTATATCTTTAGTGCACTTTCATAAATACTGTGCCGTTGTCTGTATAAGGCCGACCCATAATAGATCAAACTATAAAATGAGTTGAGCTGGTTTCGTATTTGCACAGAGAAATATACCTAATGATCTTTAAATACTTTATATACCTGCTAGCTGAACCGACAAACGTTGGTCTGCTACATTTTTAAAAGGTGGGGAACACTTTATGACCTACTCTCAACACAATAAAATTTAAAAAAAAATCGGTGTAGCCGTTTCGGAATAGTGCGGTTTCAAACATCGTGACAGGAGATATTTATAAATAAGGTGGATCTACTTCCCGACAGTATATTTTGACCTGTATCATTTAGGATCAATATGTAACCGATTTTAGTCTTTTATTAGCAGAGGGCATTCTAACGTTACCAAAACTATTCGTCTAAGGAACGTTGTGAGTTCTAGCTAACTACAAATAGACAATAACAATGAAAGTCTTGTATACCACTATTCGCTCTAAATGGGTACTAAATAGCTGTTTTTGTTTTCGGTAGAAGGTAAATAGTAGTATAAAAGCTGTATAACATACATATAAATATCATTAAACTCATACTTTATTGCGACACGTATAAAACAAATTCACATTAATCCAAATTGTGTCTTGGTATTAGAATGTACGTTCTTCGGCTTAGAAGCCTGACGCTTGTATCAAGTACATCATGGTACATATGATCGAAGCCTAACACCAACTAAGCCTAGCGACAACGACCTAATTTTCCTAGTTTTGCGTAACCAACTTTCGTACCTCCAAAATATGAATCTACTAAAACAATATTTAGCGACCCGCATCGTAGATTATCGAATCGGAGATTTATTTCCTAAATCGATTACGAATCAAAGATTACCTGGTTATGAAACTTGTTACGAAAAAAACTACGTTTAGCTGGTTTAGTTGAAATTTTAGTTGATTCACATCATCTAAATATATAAGTGTGAAAGTAACATTACTTGTCTATTTCTCATCACAAACAATCTGGTAATACGTAAATTCAATAAGCTACCAGTTTAGTCAAAAACATAGACATAATAATGACAGTCATTCATTATTATGTCCATTTGACTCCTCCATTTTTAGATGGCAATGAATAGATGAGTTATCCGATGTTAAGTGATTATGCCCGTGTAGGAAAAGAACAAGAGAAATTCAAGAGACAGCCCTTTGAGTGTATGTCCAGAATATGTGATAGCTGACATCACTCCGGTGCACTCGAGGCGTCCTAAACGTATGTATATCAAAAAATGGGTCCTCCCATCGTATTTTTATTTTATTTTTTGTATGTATGGGCCTGCCGAAATGACTTTACTCTACCTGATGGAAAGTACAAGCAGAATCCGAGAGTGGTGGTCACCATACTTATTGCCATTGCAGACAATGCAACAATGCAGCATGGCGACCCATACCATGGCAGCCTAGTGATGCTTCTGCATTATTAGGCCTCCGGTCTCGCAATCACCAACGACACACAACAGTACGAACGCTGTCATTTTAAGTTGATCTTCTGTGCGAGGGTAGTGCCGCCCTGGTCGCGCCAGCCCATTCGTGCTGAAATCAGCGTGGCTCTACTACCTTGGATTTTGTATAGACTTAATTCAGTACTTAGTATAATTTCCTTTAAAATTTTCTTATCTACACAACCCAA
The DNA here is from genome assembly GCA_003709505.1 of Hyphantria cunea. Taxonomy (NCBI): domain Eukaryota; kingdom Metazoa; phylum Arthropoda; class Insecta; order Lepidoptera; family Erebidae; genus Hyphantria; species Hyphantria cunea. Next base: position 30,922 of record PKRV01000337.1, read on the forward strand.
ACACCATTACAGAATTGTAATCGTTACACGTGATACTTGGCAAGAAGTCTAATTACATCGCTGAACTACAGTTGCAATTATTAAGTCAATTGTTTGTACATAATTAATATAATTCAAGAGTTTGTGAAAATTAAAACCAACATAAGTCATAATAATATTGTAATGAAATGGTTGGTTAATGACTATTTTTGTTTCGCTGAGGTCAACGACATCCAACATAAGTAACAAACATATGTATAACTGGCGTGATTTTATATTTAATTTAAGAAAAATTAACTTTATTACATTTCTTATTAAACACAGTTTACAGAGGGGTTTTCCCTTTTAAGTATTTAAAATTTATGTCTAATTTACACCGTTAAACCTAACAGGAGGCGTAATAAAAACTGGACTCTAATAATACGCAATATAGTGTGAAAATTGAGAGGGATTATCACAACAATACTAACGAATATTCAATGGATCCACTTCTTTAAGAAATTGTCTTTTCAACAACGTCTTCGTATCGTACTGTATACCTTCAGGTCCATGAATACACCCGAATGTATCTGACGAAGAAATCGTGGCCGATATACAATGATATTCATTCCTAGTAATCTCCTTGAAACCTTCTTCATGCCTTGGTTTCCTATAGAATTTTGTATGAGAAGAACTCTTGGATGAAGTGCAGGTAATCTCTCTTTTCTTCTTCTCTTTCTTTGGGTTCTCGGATTGCTCAGAGCTCTTTTTACTGCTGCTATTCACTAATGAATATGTAGGACTGTTCATGATGAAAATAGCTTAAATTCAATTAGCTACATATAAACAAATGTCAAAATGAAACATGTCTTACAATGCGACTAGAAAATGGCCTCGTCTCAAATGACAATTACAAACTGACCAATTTTGACGTAATTCAAAGCAATTACATAAATCAGAACTAAAAAGTTTGTAATGTGCCTCAAAGTCTTAAAACTGCTGTAAATATTTTTAACTAATCATTAAAGATTCTGTGATGTATCTATGGAGGTGAATTTTCGGGAACAGTAAAGTAAGAACTGTCAAAATTTTGGAATAACGGATGTTCTAAAGTTAGTCAGTCACTTTTTTAACTTCAAATAAGCTAGTCATTTATAAAATAACTTTGCGTATGACGTGAGACCTCATTAGATGTTTGCATTTGTGATATAATGTACTGATAGACCACGAAGTTATAGGACCGCTGAGGGTTTTTTAAGAAAAAAGACCCTGACACCATTGTGTGAAACAAACAGTGCTCCATAGCACTGTTTGTTTAGCGCTTTGCCTGGTCGTTTTGTGCATTTTTGCATTTTAAATAGGCAGTTACTAAAATTGGTAAGGTATGGGAAAAAATTGTGTAATATATTTTCTCCACTAGGATAAAAAAAAATTGTGGTATTTAATTGCTGGAGTGTCCGCAGGTGAGATGGTGAGGCGAATCGGTCAGGTCCCCAGCCATCGCCGGCGCAGCTCTGCGTCGCTGTCGCGAGCGCGGCCGATCGGACCAACGGAATACGTATAGCAGAGACATTCACTCAGTCCGCAGTAGCGCTTCCACGCTCGCCGTTGTTGGATGCGTATCACGTGTTTGTACTGACAGTAGCATTTACTATACGATACTTCATTAGTTTTCCAAACGAGAAAACCAAGTGAAATATTATTATATAAAACATTTTAGTGGACAAGTTGTGAGTGGATTTCTCGCTAGTGTTTGTTTGGTTTCGTATCCATACCGGTGAGTACCATAACTATAAGTTTTTCTTTAAATTGCGGCCAGTCATTTGTTTTGTTGACATTGTTACGTGGATATGATAATGGAAATTTTGCTAATTGCAAACGTTAAAGCGTGTTACAATATTTTATCAAACGTTTCTTAATAAACTATGTAGTAATAATGAAAGTTCAAGGTATAAAAATAGTATCTGAGTCTACGTGCTGTTTATTTTGGTAGACGGTATTCGTACAAAAACAGTTGTGTTGAAAAACACCTCAAGTTATAATAGAAAGAATATTATTTAAATGCATTAACAGTTATCAGCAATTGTTTGAATACAGATGTTTGAATAGGGTGAGCGGGTGAGCGACATCGTGACGCAAGTCTCATTTGTACTAAATGAAGCTAACTTTTATACCTTCATTTGATGTTTTAAAATCACTAATCCCGTATCGGATCACCTCCGAATTTAACCTTCATAGATGTGCTCATAAAATTGTTCATATAGATGCAATAGTTGTTAATTGACACTGTATTTGTAGTTGGAAAACATTAATGTCTATGTGCTCAGTTGCGATGTGTATTAACGCACCTGTCTAGTATACATACACACCTATTACGGTTTTTTTGTAATTATAGAGTTATGTAAAATGTTTTCAACTCTTAATTATATATCTATTATTATATACATTATTTGTCGAGACTGTTGCTTTATTTACACTCATTAAATGTGCAAGATGATATTCGGCATATTGAAACGAAGCTATGCAATTATAACTAATTATTTAATCAAAACGTAACGTGTTAATTATTCGATAATTTGAGAGTATATAGTTACTATGTCTACAAAGATAGGTATTTAAGTTTCAATGATAACGTAAATATACATAACTACATATTAATTATGTATAGTGTAGGTACTTAACACCTCTTGATTATAGGTAAGTGAAATCGAAAATTTTACATACTTACCTATACTATTATTTTCATCCATCGATGGACAAATAAGTTTGATTTTAATTGAAAAAGGTTTTCAATTAAAATAACCTAAACTGATATACATATAAACCACGACACATTGGATAACCAAATAGTGTCCGAGTCCGCGTGGTGTCGGTTTAAGAGTACGGAGTATTTTGACCCCTACTAATCCTGTGAGTGTCGAGGACATTACTTAGGGGTAAATTACCCTGGGTAACAATACTGCAGAGAGAAAGATAACTTGTATCAAACCCTGTAGGTACCAAACCTGCTGGCGTGCGTCAAGGAGAGGTCCAGTAGCGGACTGTAAAAAACTTAAGAGGTGAACCTAATATAAATGTAACCATACCTACCTGCCTATAATTTACACGTATGGGCATTTGTCATTAATCTAGTCTTTTTAATAGGTTTTTATTAGAAAAACGGTTATTACTTTCTTCTATTTACTTTAGATTATTTGATATGTTGTTAGATACTCTTTACAAAACTGAAATCAGCAATTATTTATAGGTACGTTAGCAATTAGCTTCATAATTTAGAGTTGTGGTCCGATTTCCTGTTCAAGTAAATTGTTATGGATTTCTCATGTTTTATGTCACAGTTAATTACTTGTTATTTAGTACGGTCAACCTCTTTACAACTAATCGTAAATACAGTCTGGCCATAAATACTGTTTCGATTAAAACAAACAAAAAATTACTTTTAAATTTGGAACCTCTCAATTTTATACGATTGTTGATTTTGTTTTCTTATTTTCGCGCCAATATATTGTAAAATATTTTGCGATATTAAAATGCAATTGGGTGATAAAGAGAACCGAATCGCTATGATTGCATTACATAAATGGCATGGCAGTGATGAATTTTCCCATAAGAAGAGTGCGTGCTGCTATTGATAACTGGCCTCAACGTTGAAGAAGAGTTGGAGGACTATATTGCAGCCAGTGGGGACCACTTCGAATAAGATTTATATATTATAATGGTTTTATAATAATATATTACTTAATAATTGATATGTACAATAAAAAAAATTGTATTGCTTTGTAACAATATTTATGTATTGCTTTGAATATTATTATCTGTACAAATAAATAAAATTTAAGTGTCTGTTTGTGATTTCAAAATAACAGTTAATCACTGAATGCATATGAAAGTACATACATAAGGTAGGATAAAAGAAAAATAAAGATTTTTTAATAAGTATGCTCCGGCTAATATTTGAAACGGCTAGACCAATTTTGGCAGGTCTCATAAATTGATGAACTGTGATAGTTAAACAGTTAAAATTTTCAGAGATGATGTATTTCTGTTGCCGCTATAACAATAAACACATTAAAGAACAGAATAAAAATAAATAATTAATGGGGCTCCGATACAACAAAGGTTTTTTTTTTGCTCGTTTTTGCTCGATATTGATAATGATACAGAACCCTTCCTGCGCGAGTCCGATTCGCAAAATATATTAAAATGGGCCCAACCGATTTTTCACGTTTTAAATATAGTACCTATAATCAAATATGAAGGCGGCGTTACTTAAGTTTTGCTACACTTTCACGCTTCTTGTTACCCAATGTGTCATTATCGCTCCCACGTCCGATAACTATTGCGGCCACTTCAATCGCTTCTACCTTATTCAGATACTAGCTTTTGCGTGCGCCTCCGGTCGCGTAAATGTCAGTTATCGCGATGTTTTTTTTTAACTGCCATATCTAGATTACAATAAATGTAAAATAAAATAATATTTTCGTACATCTAACACAACGCCATCTAGTCCCAAACTAAGCAGACTTCATATTAACAGACTATCAAAAAGAGGTTTTGGACTTACTTAAGACAGAGAGGTAGTAAAGAGTTTTAATATTTCACTCTCCTAGCAGTTCTTTCGTTCTGCTTACTTTGCGGCGACACCTACAGTATAGATATTTTTATCTGTCATCACACGGTCCGGGACACAGGACACATTTCTAAAAGTTTTGGTAATCTCTTTAGCACAATCTCGCTTTCAGTAGAGCTGGAAAATTCTTGTTGAATTGTGGTAGCGGAGGAACGAGTCACATATCCCTCCAACACAAAAGAAGGCTCTTCCAACCAAGAGAGGTGATCAGGCCTGGCATCCCAACGTCAACCGTTGGGCAATGACCCACTGCCCAACGGTTGACGTTGGAATGTTGTACATATCCTAATCGACGCGAGAACTTCTATTGCGCGATTTAGGACTGATAGTTGCTTAGTTTCTTTCGTTACTCCGTAGTTCGACATATCTTCGATAGATGGCGCTGTAGTCTATCTCTTGTTATTACGTTTTATGTGGCAGTTGCCAAAGTGGTTCCGGTTCTCTGTAGGTAGGAGCATATGACAAATTTAGTTAGACCTAACTCGTCTGTGTCAATGTGCCATTCATATTAATGGTAACGATTAGATAGATGAAAGATACCGTGGTCTTGTACGTCCACGCCATGAGTTGTTGCACATTTTGTACATTAATATCAGAAACTCATTGGAAGCCGTGTTCTAATAACTGGTTTTTGCTGCAAGTTATAAAGGTTTTGATACTAAACCCCTCTAATGACAGTTGTGAGCTTAATGTTTTCAGTTCACGATGATGCAAATGGCTTGTAATCTCAATTCGTTTAATGGTAATACACTAGTGGTCGCCCAGTGGTCGCCTAGTGGTCGTCATTCGACCACAATTCATTCGATTATTTTTCTTTAGCTTTCTGAGCTTCTCCTTTATATAAACTTTAACTGTGCCAAATTCATACTCCTCTGTACGCTTAGCTTTCCTAAAAAGGGGTAGGTACATACATGTAGGTATAGTTAAGTTTTTCTTTGAAAATATCAAGTTATGGCAGTTGATAATTACGAAACCCGCGTTTCTATGATATAGCTGGTAAACGAGGAGACGTATCGCTCGATGGTATGGTCACCCGCAACACCAGAGACGTCACAATTGCTTTGCCGGCCTTCTTGTTCTACTATTTTACTAAAAATAGTAAAACAAGACCTCAATTATTGAACATGACTAAAATAGTGTATTTTTCTATTAATCTTGTGCTCATTGTCGAAGCTTCTTGACTTGACGAACGGGGTTTCCGACGTACCTTCACGTTCACAGCGCAGTTAACTATCAAACCAATAGCTTATATTCGTTATAAACGCAACACACGCAAACTCATATAAATTACCCACGTAGATACTGACATCGAGAGAAGGGCTTCTTAAATGTATGTTTAGTACATAATACTAACATTTCGTAATGTATGTCTAACAGAAGGAATTTCTAATAACATTTTAGTATTTCCTAAATAGTTAGCTTACATGTATTGCAAGACCATGCGTTTCGTTTACATACAATGTCATATTAATTATCGTGTCTTTCTCCATGCGTTTCGTCATTTAATACCTTGGATCAATAAATTAATTGGTTGTAAAATAACGTTTTTGCACATTTATAAATTGTGCAAAAAATTAACGGAATTACTCAAATTGTGTTGTGACCACACGACAAACATGTGTATTAAACGAAAGTGTAGTCTCGCCTTATCTGTTATCAGATGGCGACTTACAATATCTAAGTTTTTGGGTATTTACTTGTTTCTGCAACGTCTAAACATGACAACAAAATTGTATAGTCAGCATTGGTAATATATATTATTAAAATTTTTAATTGAAAGACATAAACTCAATTACAGTCATATTATAACTAAAGTTAGTTTAACAAATCTAATTTCCTTATACCTAACGAATAACAACACTTATAAATCAAATTGTATTTACTTGTTCCCGATAGAACTGGGGCACTGTTCCTCGCAAAATATAACTCGGTGTGAGAATTTATTGTAAACCAGTATTTGGTATATATTTAACACTAGCTTCTGCCCACGGCTCCACCCGCGTGTATGTCTATTATCGCGACAAGGAGTAAAAAAGTAGCTTTTGTCTTTTTAGCTTACTTGTCTGCTTCCACAGTAGTACTGCTTTTCTGACTCTCAAGCCTGTTATATACAACCTTCAATACGACCCGTCTAAGTAATGCTTTTAAAGAATAAGGAATGATTAGCGTAACTTTCATTAATAAAGTATTTTACTATTTCTGAGGTATGATTTGATTGAAAACATCTGTATTATTTTTATGAAAGCACATACAAAAAATGTGTATGAACAATACGCATAACATTACACAACACATCCAATATATTCTTGCATTATGCTCTATCGCGCTGTTCTGACCCGATATTACGTTTTCTAAGTGTTTGGTTGGAACTGCGCCAGTACGATTGTTTTTCTTACGTAATCTATAATAACCTAAGCGATTTAATACACGTTCACTGACAATACAGACACTACCCAAGTTTCTACTTGTTTGTTTTAATTATCTTATGCCGTAACATTAAAAATCTATTAAGCGTGTTCCTGGTCGAGTGTCAATGGAAGTGTCCATGAGTGTTAAGCTTGCTTGCATTGCATTAGTTTATTGTCATGTTTAATGTTCTTAGCTGTAGTACAGTATGCTAGAGTAGTGAGGAAAGTATGAAGTATATACGGCATTGAAATCGCTTTAGAATATTGGTATTGAAAAGAGACCAGCACTCAGCACATCACAACGTATTGTTCTGGTACGCTTTATCCAGTTTACGGCCATTATAACTCGCTTTTGAAGAATGCAAAGTACCTTCATCATATTTTTATTTCTTCTTATAAAACGATTATTGCTGCATCAGGTATATGCTATTCTATATCATGAGAGGCTATACAAATATTCATGAAACGGATAAATAGAACATTTGGAGTCAGAACCAAATGGGGCTCACGCAGTGTTCTTTTGAGTTTTTGTTGTATACGTACACCTTGTTGACATTACCGTTCCTATATAATTATTATATCAAAATAAACATTTTTATTCAAACGGGGTATAAAGTAATGCACATTTTTATACAAACAGTTTTGTATTGACCTTCACAAAACCTTCACGGCTACAACGAAGGCACGTACTAAAATGTTGACTTACCATTCATACAACAGGGAAATAAATGGAATTATAGATCCAAATATACCTATTATAATAACTGAGTTTTTCTGTTTTTTTGTCGATTGTAAACTAATTTCTATTTGGACAATCACATCCAGTGTTTATTTGTGCAGTCGTTTCGAGTCAGCGTTGATCTTAGTTAGGGTTCTTTACTGAATTAACGAATTAACGGAAAATGTCGACTAGTCGATAAGAAATAAAGAAGTACATATAGTCGATATTCAGAAAGCAATGAGAACAGACGTTGTTATTATAAACAAAGAATACTCGTAAATAAAAAACTGAATTGCGTATACTTTTGTCTTTTTTCATTATTTCCGTTTGAATTTACTTAGGTTAAAAAAAGGTTTTTAATTTAAAATCTTACCTAACTATTCCTCCATGACACTTTCCAGACATCTAAAAATATCGCAAGAAGCGTAAAAAATTAAAATTCAAAGATGGAGACATAATAATGTAATCCTATTTCTTCTTAACATTTACCAATACCAGAAGTACTTACTACCATACATGTTTCGTTATTGTTATATTATATGTTGATACCTTGTAATGTTGCCTGAATTATACAGTTCACGCTGCACGGTTCTGTGAGCCGTAACAAAGTTCCTTCCTATTTCTAAATAGAATGTTCAAAAACTTCTTTATCACAGACATTTTGTCCAAAACAGATGCATTCACAGCTAACAAAAGAGCAAACAATAGAAGACATTAGCAAACACCGCTATCCTGCAGTAAGAATTTTTTTTTTCTTTTGATGAGATGGCAACCAGCTATCAGATCAGCTATTTCTGCCAATGTCAAGTGTTTAAAGTCTTCAATTCTAAGTCTTCGAGTCTTCAAGTCTTCGTCGTGATGGAATTAATGATAAAAAATGTGGATGACATGAAATGGGGACCGTCTTTCGCAAAAACAAAAAACGATCTCCCGCAGCAAGACTTCCAATATCTGCAGAGATTAGTGACGCGTCAAGATTGACATGTTATTCAAAGATTATAATGATAACGTCTTATGATCTGCCAGATATCATGATAACAAATCTCTATGTGGACATAGTAGTTTGGTGGTAGCCATAGACAAATGTGTGGATTTTGTGATCAATTTTTGTTGATTATTTGGCGTCTGAAAGCTTGAATTCAATCATTGGCAATTATGTCAAACTTATTAAAGAGGTATGTTTATTAATTTATTCAGTCAAACGGTTTTTTTTCATTCTTGTGTATCTAAAATAATAGCTGTAATAGCTTTGTGAAATCTTATTTGACTAATCCGGTTATTGGAGAACTTCAAACCAAATACACTCTGCCAGGTAGTATTAGGTAAAATAATTTAGTGTAATTGAACAAAAAAATCTTCTAATTTGGGTTTATAGCAACGTAGTTACACAATTTACAATACAAATAACATTATACCATTCTACTGTACATATAATTCATAAAAATACATTTATTATTAATATAATGATTGCAAGACTGAAATATCAATTCTCTTCTCATTAATTCTTTAAGTGATATTGCAAAGTAATTATTGTGGTAGTAATGCCAATGAGACAGCGACTAATGTGATGTGACCTTACCGAATAAATGAATAATTTATTACTTAAATAGCCTTTTACAAATACTAAGATATAGGAGTTACTTATAACAGATGATATTTGTGTATATATTATATATATCCTCGCATAAGTAAAGACCAATGTTTATTAATTTAACATCTGGTGCAACATGCATTCTTTTCACTTAGTTTCGATATTTTTAGTCACACATCTGGTTGCATTTGGTTATTTAAACATGCATTTTCTTTACTATAAAAATATCAAAGTGATTTGATATTTATCAGAAACCAGGTTATCCGACAACGAACCAGGGTCATCGACGTAGCCCACAGGATTAGCAAGCTGAAGTGGTAGTGGGCTGGCCACATTTGCCGAAGAACCGATAACCGTTGGGGTAAACGAGTTCTTAAGTGGAGACCGCGTCTCGGCAAACGTAGTGTAGGACGTCCACAAGCCAAGTGGAGCGATGATTTGCGCGGGACGGCTGGCAGGAGCTGGATGCGAGAAGCCATAGATCAAACTAAGTGGCGTGAAATTGGAGAGGCCTATGTCCAGCAGTGGAGTGCGACAGGCTGATGATGATGATGATAATGAAGATTTGTATATAAACATCTAAAAAGTACGGTGTGTAAACATTTTTTCAACTTTTCGGCATATTTAGACATCAGAATAAATTCTAAATATAAAAAGAACACCAATACATATAAAGCAGATAATTTAATAACAAAATATGCATATAATTTAATTATGAATACTAGCCGCGAAAGTATTTTATTATAATTAATCTTACTATCTAGTGTCACTTCTAGAACTTTCTTTTCATATCTGCTTAGGCATGGGGATTGTAAATAGATATGAAAGGAAAGTTCTCAGGTTACGAATGACAAAGTAAACAAAAAAAATGTAAGATTGTAGTCTATCGCTGTGATCTGAGCGTCTCTCGTCTCGACCTAGCAGGGATAGAAGATGCCGAATAAGACTTTTTATCTTAAATTTGATAAGGAATTGGATATTTTTTTCTCAAAACGCTTCGTATTTCTCAGTTGCGATATCAGTGTAATAAAGATAATGGAATAAATTTATAAAGAAATGAAAGTTGAGGTAAGTAACCATAAATTTATAATTAGTACTTGAATTGTACGTGTGTTGAAATCAATATCTTGACAGCTTCGTTAGATAACTGGTGACATTATTATCGTTACATATATTTAAATTACTTATTAACTTTCTTGTGTATGTAGTTATACCAATACTTAATTACATATAGTGAGTTCCTCTTACGTGAACTTCAAGAAATGTAGAATACATTAGACCATAATACCGAAACTATTATAAGTTTATTTCGATTGACGCCATTTTGTGATAACAATGATTTTTCTATTTTAGTAGCAGTGTTATGGTTTTTCCATTTATGAAAACAAATAGTACAAAGGCCTTACTGCCATCACCATTACAGCTATTTTGAAAGATTTTCTGAACGTAGGCGATGTATATGCAGTATATTTTCTTGCCTGATCCAATCCAAAAAATAAGTATATTTAAGTTCAGAGAGCATGACGGAGTGTACGTGTCGCATTTCCTGAGATTTTAATATCAAGTTGCTTGACCAAGTACGCGAAGGTGCAAGGTGACTGAGTGATATTTGGAACGTACGACAAATAATGCATGTACTCATAAAATTAATTTCCGATACTTAATCCTGACGTGATAGAGACCTTGGTATGCATTTACAAGGAAATTGCTTCAGTTTATTACTCGGCATTATTATTTGTATTATTATTTTATAATTAATACCGTTTTGCAATATCCGTAGTTACATAAGGTACATATTTTCTAATGACTTGAATCGGCAAGAGAAGCGCTGGATGGCGCTGGAAATAAACTGTATCCAAAAAAAACAGCGCGTAATCAGTTAACCTGGTAGCTATGTAAAAAGGTGTGTTAGGCTGACAACAGTGTGTTCTAAATAGTTTTTCAAAAGTCGTTACCCCGTTTCATGAAGACAAAGTTCTATAAATAAATTTATTTTTGAGCTATGTATGTACCTATTATATATTTCTGATACAACATTACAAATCGTTGCAGCGGTATATAGTTGAATACTCAATTTTATTACCGCCTTTATCACGTACGTAGTCAGGTTGGTGCAGAGTAACAAAAACTTTCCTCGGCTTCATAAGAGAAACCGTGGAACCAAAATATATTTCTAAAAAATTCAGTGTGAAAGGATGTCTATATATTTACAGAAACATTAAGGAATTATTCAGAAACAGAAAATTTGCATGCAAATTAGATTGCCTGAGAACAGATTGTTGACAATACTTATGCAATAACACCACATGTGTTTGGCTTTCACTACGAATTCGTTTACCGAACGTTGCTTATTAACTTTATATTTTCCTGTATTATCAACACTGTCGGGTACTAGTTATGTGATATTTGAAATGCTACTAAAGTATACTGATAGTGAAATCGACATGGAAATGGTTTGAGTAATCTGGGCTTATCGCTCGAATTGACAATCCAAGGAAACTTAAAGTTGGTATTTTTCTGTTGTCTTGTTTTATAACTATCTGTTAATAATACAGAATAGAAGAAATCATAGATTTTAAAATGTCTTTATCAAATTAACATTTTAATGGGCTTGTTTACGCTGTTTCTCATGTTTTCTCTAGCATTGTTAGTACTGTCTTTTTTACCGTGTATCTTGATGGAAATGAATCCGCATTTAGTTATTTATTTGATGATATATCAATGGATTTCCATCACGTACCTAATATTGTTTATCTTATCATTAAAAAAAAAAACCCAATGTCATGTGAAATAGTACTTTTTAATACTTTTACTTTGCACTCAATAACATTTTCATACAAATGTAGCCGTAAGGTTGTTTTCAGTTCAGAATTTCACTATTTTGTTTGTATATCCCTCTAGCACAAAGGACGGTCTGATCATACGAGGTGCTCATGTCTGGCGGACACAATGGTTGATGTTGGAAAGTTGTAAATCATATATTATTTATTGTGAAAACTTTTCATATATTCATATATATAATAGTAATATTACGGACATTTCAACTCACAACGGCATCTAGTCCCAAACTAAGCAGAGCTTGTACTATGGGTACTAGACAACTGATATTAATACATATATACTTTTTTTTCTAAATACATACATATTATACATAGAAAACACCCAAACTCCGAAACAAATATTTGCAGATCATACAAACATTTGGTCCGACTCAGGAATCGAACCCGAGACCTCTAGCACAGCAGTCGCTTACGCTAGCACTGCGCCACCTTACGCTAGTATAAGCAATTATTTCGTAGCGTAGTACGACCGGTGCGACGTGTCTCCATCCGACATTACTGAAGTTTGTTGTTGTTTTGCTATACATGGAATCTACCACAAAACCCTAACACATTCAGCTTTTGGTGTTTTCCAATTTAAAACTCTAATTTTACACAATACACACAATACTAAATCAAGTTTATCAGAATTTGTATAAACGATGGTCGAAGCAGTAGCGTGTCTAGCGGAAGACGTTTTTCTGAAGTTGGCCTTGTCTATCGAAGCAAGCGAATCCATTTTTGCTTCTTAATGCTGACAAATTGGTATTGTATAAAATTTGTTGAATGACATATCAATTTGACCTATTAATCTATTATGTATAATTCTCGTGTCACGTTGCTGCTCACGATGAACTCCGATATAATATAACCGAGTTCGACGATTTTTTTAAATGTATATTTTGCTGGTGTACCTAAAAAAAGATATTTGACATCACGCTTAGATTAATAGGACCCGAGCATGATTCAAAAGAGACACAGATCAAGTAGCGTGGGTCAGCTAGTATACCTATAAATATTGTTGTCTTAAATGTCAGTGCAGGCAACTTCCTTAAATTAAATTCTTAATTTATTTTGCGTATTGTGCAGTTTTATGTTTTAAGTAAATTTTACTGGTTCAAATAAGACTATGTGTGAGTGAAACACACAAAAACTTTCACATATTAAGCACTTAGTGAAGTATGTAATAAAACAAACGAAATAGCTTTTTCAAAGCGGAGCAGGTATATATTAGGTAGGTATATAGTATACAGTACTGTATTATATTGATACAATTCTAGTTGTAATACATTGGAATTCAATAGGTAAATATTACGTAACGGCTGTTAGACAGAGTATTGGTGGTGGTTAGTAGACAATAGGTAGTATTTGAAAAGGGCACTTGTGTACATTTCATTGACCCGGTAAAACAGAATACGGTAATATACAGTCTGCTACTTTGTTATGTCTATACTGGACGATGAGTCCTACAGAGTATGGTTTAAACCACTGAGAAAATAGGTATACATGACAGTTAGTTTATTTTTTTTTATAATTAGCGTTAGTTAATAGCATATATATAGGTATTTTTAAATATTTCTATTCTAGAACAGAAAAACAATTTGTCTTCTTCTTTTGATGATATGGCAATCAGCCGGATCAGCTATTTCTGCCAATGCCAAGTATTTCAAGTCTTCAATTCTAAGTCTTTGAGTCTTCAAGTCTTCGTCATGATGGATCAAAGATAAAAAAACATAAAAATGTGGATGACATGAAACGGGGACCGTCTTTCGCAAAAACAAAAACCGATCTCCAAAAAAAAAAAAACCATTTGATTACTTCGATTTGTTCTGTCAAATAATTGACAGAACAAATTCAAACTACTATAAAAAAGTACCTATGTTATTAGATATTTTAATATGTAGTTCTTATTATTCAGGTACGAAATAATTTTTATTAATTATTTTTTCAGTCATTTTTTTATGAATAGTAGTGACCTCTAACAACATTAAAATAAATTATAATGGATAGATATTTATAGCTTTCCTGAAATAAGTGCATTTAAATAAACAATAAATCAAATAATAAACTCTTTAGGTTTATAATTTATTTTAATTAGTACAGGTTTCAATAATTAAATAAACATTTTAAGACAGCTTTGGAAGGTACAATTTGTAACTTGTTGCGTAAAGTTACCAATAAAGTTAATCAAATGCTGTCTTGAATATATTTCGTAAAAAACTATGTAAATTAAATTATTAAGATTAGTAAAAAATATTTCTTATATTACTCGTGTTTTAATCAACCAACGTTTAAATTGAGACTTAGGATTGCTTGATTTATTGTAGATATAAATCTCAAATAAAAAAAAACACAGGAAATTTTGATGTCATAGTAATTTGAACCCACGAACCCAATGTTAGTAACGAATAATGTCTCCTCTTCTTCAACCTATTGTCGACCACTGCTGAACGAAAGCCTTCTCCCAAAGAGCGCCAACCATCAAGGTCTTCGCATAAAAAAACATTTTTTGACAAAAATTATTGATTTTATTGATTCTAGCGTTTATTAGATTCGTTCCACACTAAGCTAACTGTAGCTTAGTATGGAACGAATCTAACAAACGCTACAAATATTATTTGTATAGAAACTTTTCCCGTTCCATTAATTGGCTCAGCAGTCCATGATGGTGCGTCGTTGGAGAGCAGTGGACCATGGAAGTTCCCTATCAATAAACACCGTACACTAATACTTTATTCAAAAATTAGAAACGTTTCCTGTGGTGTAAATGCTAGTCATAAGTATAGTGTCAATAAAGATATTTGAAGATATTTGAAGTAAAATATATATTTCCATTGTAGATTTGAAAATAAATTTGCTGTAGATCATGAATTGAATATTCACTGTGTTAATTAAATGTACAAAAGTATATTAAATGAGCAAAACAAATAGAGCAACGCTGCGGGTAATTTTTCGTTTAACACTACTTTTTAATAATTATTGGCTAAATCTGAAACTATTTATGTAAACATCTATAGGAGTTACTAAGAGTCACCCCCGGGAACCGATAGGCACTTCAATATTTCCAGAAATCTTAACAATAGATAATAATAATAATAAAAATTATTCCATATTCAATGTACAAGATATGGGTGTTTTTCTTAAGAGTAGATTTAACTTAAAATAAGCAAAATATTAATTCTTACGAACTTATACAGTTAGAACTAAGTATTAATTATTTCCCACTACGAAATTATAATGGTTAAACTCATTATAACTGCCTCGGTGGCGCAGTGGTAGCGTACGGGACTGCTGTCCATGAGGTCTCGGGTTCGGATCCTGGGTCGGACCAAATGTTCGTATGATCTGCAAATATTTGTTTCGGAGTTTGGGTGTTTTCTATGTATAATATGTATGTATTTACAAAAAAAAATGCGTATATATGTAATAATATCCGTTGTCTAGTACCCATAATACAAGCTCTGCTTAGTTTGGGACTAGATGGCGTTGTGTGTTAAAATGTCCGAAAATATTTATTTATTATTTATTTATTATTAAGTAAGATCAACATTTCAAATAAGTGATCTGTCTGATCTAGTTAAAACCTGTTTCAGACAATTATAGGTATTACTATATTGAACTATTCTTTTACATTTACATTTAACTATTCTTCTTCTACTAAGACACGAACGAAACTACGAAAGATATTCCGGGGTCCTCCCTATTTTTGGTTCAATATATCATTGTATAAGTCAGTTTGATCCTTGTTATACCGCAAATCTTGGTGGCGTGACGGCCCTACACACTTTTAAGACACAGCGAAAAAGGGTTTACCGAAGACCAGTACTTGAATTACAAAGAGAACAACGTGACGCCCTATAACCTACTACTAGAAAGGGTGTTAATCAATTTCTCGGCTAGCCAGCTTGTTCTACTGGCCTCTGACAAAACGTTGCGTCACTTATTACATCTTCGATTATTAGGTCTCGCGAATAAAACCATTAGTAGAAGATAATTTTCCAACGAAATTTATAGTTTGTGTTATAAGTTACGCAATCAATGCAAATACGGTGTTAAATTATAATTTGTGACAGTATAAACCATTAATGTGCGATCTTTGACTACAATATTGATTCCTTCCTTGAATTAATAATCGTGTCGATATCGAATATTTGTTACAGCATCACTTTGTCACAGAATAACTTTGGACACAGCACGATTTTCACTTTGAACAAACGATTGATTAAATAACTACGCGGTAATAAAAATCTCTCCACTATTTGTACTCAATTTCTTTCTCGGGAGATGGATATTTATGACTACTTTTTGTATAGTAGGTTAAGCTTATTCTTTTTTATTGAATTAGTTATACGTGTGATTAATCTCAACAAAAGATGAAATAAATATTCTACCTTTTATGAGTCAAAGCTGAAGAATAAATTATTAAGTTAAATAAAATGAAGTGGTGCATTGACCTACTACTTTTTTTAAAATTTATTATAGATACCAAGCTCAGAGTGGCTTAGGCTCTGTTTTGACGAATAAACCAGTCAGGACGTGCAATATTATAAGTATAGGTCATAAGTAGATTGCCTTTTCAACTTTATATAAAAACGTTAAAGTGTTAACTAATAGGTTACATTCATTTTTTTGTACCAAAACAATGATGATCCAAAACAAAAATGGCATACTAAACTTCAATAAAGTTTACCCCGAACAAAAGTAAATAACAATAATTAGGCTTTTTTTGGACCTCTAGCGTTTTTATTAAGAACACAAATAGGTATCAGATACTATCATATCCCGCGTACTTTGTATATTATGTAATAAATAAAAATGGAGTACCTATTAATTGCTTATTCACTTAGAAGTCTAGATGAGAACTATTTATACTTCATATTTTACAATTTTATTACCCAGACACATCTGACCCCAGTTAGGCTTTAATATATAAAGCTTATTAGCTATCTTAAATCTTATATAAAACGTTATAACACCGCCAATGTATTAATAAAAGTGACAGCCTGTTAATAATCTATGTGCTGTCATCGTAACAACTATTATGTATGTGACATGGAAAATAAATTAGTATATGTTCACCTGTGAGCGTCTTCCACGATGATTTATATCCGATATTTATATTTATATATATGTTAACGATATATTTCATACGAAATAATAAGACGGACTCCGGATGAAAACAAATGAATTGCTGCTTCGTCTTTTCATTATAAATGCACATTATTAGACAACATGGGTTAGTGTACTAACTATTGCAACTACACTTTGAATTCTTGATACTTCGCGAACCAGTTTTTAACTTTTCCTGTGCCACATATTTTAAAACACTAGTATATACATTCGGCTATTTTATGAGTGACGTCAAAGCATCTAATAGAATAAACATAGTAATGAATTTCACGCGCTATCTTCTTCAGTTCGTGACAATGTTTGTCTTGTAAAAATGTTGGTTAATTATTAAGTTTGCTCTTGTCGTCATGTGGTTTGAACGACAAACTAATTACTTGCTGGTGAGCGATAAAGATACTTCGTGTACTGATATGGCATGAGTCTTAAACAGAATGATAACATTCTGTATGCTTAGCACATAAAGTTTGGTTCGCGTACATTTGAGTTCATTTTTTTATTATTTAGTAGTCAATATATTACATATTTTGAGAGTGTGAGAGCTATAATACCATGGTCTCGTAGAATATCTGTTTTAAGGTAAAATTCTTTTGCTGCTTTTCAACGAGAAAGTGAGGTTACCAGAAGGCCGAATCCCATCTGATTAGGAGAACTCAAAAGACAACGAAGCACCTGTGTCCATGGTAATTTGCTCCCTTACTCGCCTCTTACGGCATCTATAAGTGAAACAGGCTGGTGAAACTGCACATTTTTAATCCGTCACGATACGGATATCAAAACCCAGTTTGTAAGATTCATGCCAGACTGTTCTTCATGACTGAATACCTATGTCATGTACTGAGTAACATTGCGCAAATCACTACTAACTAATTTTAAGGCAGCAAATCTGGAAAGATTTTCGCGATTTAATAGTGATTTGGTTAAACGGTTCGTGTTCACGGTTATTCTATAATTATGAAAGATCCCACTGAGCTGTAAAGTAGCAAGTTCACAAGTCGGTACTAAAATACGTATGTGTTAGAGGTGTATTTATATATAAGATACACTGAATAATATATAAAAAGTTTTTGCATTCAAACGGTATAAAAACTTCTATTTATAAACATGTGCAGTGGTAGCCTACCGGGTTGTTGCGTCTAGCGCTGTCTATACAGGTATGTTCCACTTGCTGTCTATTTCAGATGTTTTATTAACAGTTGCCATCGATCCTGTGTACTGGCAATGAGAATAAAATATAACTTTAAAGAGATTTTTAAGTATCATAATATAAAATGTATAGATATAATTTTTTGTCGTCAAAACAAATACTAAATTTTCAAGCGCCAAAGTTTACAAGTTCTTTATTTAACTAACGCCGCATAAAGTCTTAAGTTATAGTAATAGAACATGCGTAGGCAAAAGTAGAAACGAGTTACGTACTCGATACGTGTACCGGACTAACGACTACGTGTAAGAAATTACGGACAAAATATATAGGTAGGGACATATCCCTACCTATATATTTTGTCCGTAATTTCTCATTTCCGTAACATGTTATATCATAATCTTTTTAATGTATTAGGCTTAAAAACATCCAACGGCAAGATACGTAGCCACAACGTATTCTTGCCAGACCCCAAATCGCACTTGGCCAGCGTGGGACGGATGGCCTTAACCCTCTCCTGAGCGGAGACCCAAGCCCAGCGTGGGACATTATGGGTTGTTGATGATTGATCTTTATACACAATGGTATTTTTAAAGCAGGAATTTTTCCTGTTTGTGTTCGAATTTAAACGCTTACTCGTAATAAATGGTATTTTCGTCTTGTGTCTGACTGTGTGTCTAGTCTAAGTCGACTATAAGGGACTAGGCTAGCAGATAATCGAAGAGGTAAACGAGATAAATGCAGGTGCCGCGTCGATAAAGCAGTCCTCGGAAATGCATTCTGTTTGCCTACATGTTTATGTCACCGTACTGAATTAAAAAACGTTAATATTATGGTAACCAAACAATACTATAAAAATTGCTTTTAGACTATTGGTTTCTCTCATCTATTTAGATGCGACGAATTAAACAGAGAGCTAACCAATTTTAATGTTATAAATCTTGAAAATCGAAAGTTGAAGTAGATGCTTGTAAAATACACATATGATTTGGGCGTTTAACACGCCGTGTACCGTGTTTAATGAGTCTAATATGTTGAAAGTCAAAACAAATACATATTCGATTTATAAATTCATTGATTTAGTAAAAAAAATTGCACATACTGTCAGTCTGAGAGTTTTCTCAAGCAATAAATATAATTTTATATTATGTAATAATGAAAGAACCCTTTATAGATGCTTGTAAAATGTAATTGAGGATAGAATTACATTCGGTTTAACATGCTGTCCATGCTGCAAAATAAAAAGCATCCCTCGTTATTAGCATACTATTTATTTACCTTTCCTTTGTAGGTAGACGTAGTAATAAAACCTTATCATCTTGGAAAATTATTTTACGAATATGCAAACAAGACTGTTTATTACAATACAGTCAAATAAATTTCTAACTATTTTACAAAAGCTAACATTGGCAATGGCATTGGCACAATTGATTACCATTCAGTCTTCAGGTGATTTAAAACAAAACAAAATGTTTTCACGCTATTGGCTAACTTCCATAGTGTAATTAGTAGGTCACTCGACACATCTTTATATTTTTAAAATTTTTAGTGGATGGCGGAGAACTAACAGATGAATATAATTTACGTATCAAGTATAGTTTTTAGGCACAGATCCATAGTTTCGCAGATATATTGTACCAGAGCAACAGATTATATGTGGGTGTTCTCGTAGTAGAAGATGCATGCAAATTTTAAACGCATTGCGATAGTCTAAACTAACTTTTACTTACTGTAGTATTAAACTTGTAAACTATAATGAAATTGTATTTAAAATCTTGTACCATTTTTCTGTATATAAATTGCTTGTTTTATTTATAATTTATTCCCAAAAAAGTAAATCTTCTTTACATAGTATAAAATTTAGTCGCTTCCACTGTTTGTTCGCTTAGATCTTTCAAACTACTGAACGGATTTATTGCACTTTTCAGCAACAGACAGAGAGTTCGAGATGAAGGATAATATGTGTAATATTTGAGTAAATCCAAGAATTTCCGTGCGTACCCGGATTGGGTCGCCAGTAAACAATAAATGAAACTTTAGTTGATCAGAAAACTACGTTCAAAATGACGAGGCAAGAGTCGCTTAGCTCCGCCACAATCAGTCTTCCTTAATTTCTTACACACTCGAAGGAGTCTTGTTAAGAAATATAAACACGCCTAATGATATTCCGCTCTGAAAGTGTATGTAATTATGGTGTGAAGTATCGACGCCAATTTGAACATTTTCCCGCCAACAGGCAACGTGCACCGTGCTATTACCGGTTGTCCACTTTTCTTTGAGTTAATTTGATTTTAATAGCATAAGGAAAACGTTGGAAATAAAATGATGTCATAAAATTGCTGGAATGTTATTTAGTCTATTGCTGTTCTTTGTGTACAAACGTAGACAAGGACCTTGTTATTACATTATTTGAAGATATTTTATTAAGAGAAACGCATAGATGATCTAGGAAGTAAGCTAGTGCTTAAAATATAAATTGTGTCTTAAATTTAGCATAACTATGATACCGATTAGTCAAGACAGGCATATCACTTCGTAGAGAGGAGGTTTTGATCAACAATACCACGCTGGCGAGATGGGTATACGTGATCTCTCTGATGAAGAAGATCATTCTACTAATATTAAAAATTTGAAAGTTTTAATGTTTGAATACTTGTTACTCTTTCAACTACTGAATAGATTAAAATAAAAATTTACAGTAATGTAACTTATACATCAGAATAAAACATAGGCTTCTATATACCGCTATAACCGACATACATATACGTGAAGAATTCATTAAAATGACGTGACTTTTTACCAAGTTCTCTTTTATGTGTAATTATGGGCAAATGAGCAGAGGGGTTACCGGGAACTTTACCAATTCCGTGAAAGGCAACAAAGCATTTTCTTGACACCGACCATGATCAAGTCGTTCAACCCTGATTACATCACGAACGATAAGACGGTACTAAATTCTCACTGAAGACCTACCTAAAATGAGAGCATTCGTGCTGTCGTATTTCGGTGATAAGTCCGAGCCCGGAGACACAACAATGCAGAAGCAACTACTACACCGTTGGCCTAGTGGTTTCAGTGGTCGCCACACCGCTTCCTACTAGTACCGCTTACTCCAAGTTTTGTGGGTTCAAATCCTCCTACATGGAACAACACTTTGTGTGAACCATAAATTGTTGTTCTAAGTCTGGGTGTACTTTGTGTCAGTTTCTTGTATGTTTATAAAGATCCCCGTGACACAGGAATGTATATTCCTAAGAAGGGAGTAGACTATAAAAAAAACCACAATAAGCCGCGATAGTATGGGTTACCATGCTGCATTGTTTACATTTGCATTGAGTATGTTGGCCACGACTCTTGGTTTCTGCTTCGACTTTTCATGGTTTCCATCATGCAGAGTAGTCATTTTAACAGGCTCATATATTACAAAAAAACAATGAACTATCCTCCAACTGAGCCGGTTCATATGTGTCGAAGCATAGTACTCCCACGGTTCATTCTCATATCATATTGTCTTATTGTCATACTTACAGAAACTTAGTTTAATTGAAGTCGGACACTCTTTATCGTTTTATATGAAATGATGAGCGATAAATAACGGATAACAGCTATCCATTTATAGCTAGTTATAAATAGTTATCCAATAATTATAGCTACCGTCTAGCTTTAATATATACATTTTTAGTTTCACTTTTAACTACAGTTACGCGTTGCAAATCCTGTAGTATTTAACTAAGATTAATCATAAGGGAAATGGATACAGAAGGCGAGATTAATCCATAGTTGAGTTCTAATCCAGCTAATCTTAGTGCAGTGGTAGTAATATTGATAAAAGTATAAAGAAACCATGTATACACAAACAAAGGTACGCAATATATCACACGAGATTTTCAATGAGTGATACAGTTCTTCTTCTTTTGATGATATGGCAACCAGCCGGATCAGCTATTCCTGCCAGTGTCAAGTATTTCGAGTCTTCAATTCTAAGTCTTCGAGTCTTCAAGTCTTCGTCGTGACGGAGTAAATGATAAAAATTATAAAAAATGTGGATGATATGAAATGGGGACCGTCTTTCGAAAAAACAAAAAACGATCCAAATCGAGTGATACAGTTATCGTCAACGAGTAACTTGGATATTTTGAAAATAGAATTAGGGAAGTCAGGCCATTCTAAAATAGAAACTTGATGAACCGTACTAATTGTTGTCATTAGGAATTCGGATAATCAAATGTATGAAGAAAAGCGGATTGTAGTACATGCATAATGTAAAACAACAAATACATATCAACGAAAATCAATGATTATTATGAAATTATCGATACCGCGGGGCGAGGGAGTAATGTCAGCTCCGACACGTTCATGCCTGCATAAATTCGATTTGTTGTATAATGTTAAAATTTTGTATCTTGACTCAATATGACTTAATTATTTAATTGGTCGCGGTTGGTAGTCCGGATAGTCGCGAGTCCGTTCAACGGAGGTCCGGATAATCAAGTTTCTACTGTACATAAATATGTATGTACCTATATGCGAACGAAGCCTCGCAACTCAAATTATTTTAGGTATATTTTCCGTTCGACCATTCACCTCGTTGAAAACGGCACGCTTCTCATCATTAAAAGCAAATAACTGTAAGCATTGTTAAAATAACCGAAAAGTGTAGTAATGAAAACATACTCAGTGTTTCTCAGGTGATTCATGGCCGCCTAACAGGGCTACTATTTAAAATTATTTAAAAAAATACTAACTTGCAATCGAATTCAAAAATTCCTTCTTTTTTTGAATTCCATAAATAGTTTTATCACTATGTAGCATAAGCTTTAATAACTGAGTAAAAACTAACAATTATTAACAAAGTTATTTTTAAAATCTCGTTCGGTCTACTAATACATTTTTGTAAGGCCCACTTCTCATTCTCGCATAGAAATTTTCTCATAAACACCGCAAAGATATAAATTCAAACTAACTGTAATAAAAAAAGTAAATAATCATGGCAACTGTGCATTTGTGAGTGTTATAAACTTTTACTATTGTTTTAAACTCTTACCTAGTGTGCGAAATAATAAATATAATATCGCATGCACACACACATTGTAGGGTTTTTACAAGAATTTAATAAGTCGATGTCTAATTAATACATATTACATCTGCTAGTGTTTGTAAGTAACGTCCCGTAATTCATAAAATTAAACAATAATAAAAGACATAAATGACTCAATTTTATTTTATCTATACATCTATACACACAAATAAATAAAATTGTATTAAATGGTCAGATTTAGAAATAAAAAAAACATACATATTCCCGTATTAATTGACTAATAATGACGGTTTAACAAATAATGGTACCAAAGAAATAAATAAATTATGATCTGCTAAAGAATAAGATCCAGAATTGTATTGGCCATTTGTTGTCTTTATCAACAGTTGTCTTGTATCGAATGGTGCAAACGCTAATTCGCGATAATGGCCCCCTAATTTCTCAAGAATTTCATTATAAATCCTTATTTGATGACAAAGGGACTGCCTAGCAGGTATACTTATCCTATCAAACATTCAACTCCGGTTAGTCCAGCCGTTTTCGAGTTAACTGGGAATATGCATAAAAACATTCCAATAATTAAATTCCTAATGTTTTCGAAGAGAATTAAAGTAAAATACCGGTAGAAATTCAAACCGTAACTTCGACAAACAATGAAGATACGTTATCATTTCATCAACCAAGCAGCAAGGCTGCAGCACGTTTGTTTTGTAAACACGATCTCACAAACCCCTCATTGTCTAAAATTATCATTGTATTTTACACAGGAAACGTGTGTCCATTAGACGCATTTGTGGCACTACTGGTGGCTGTATCCAATCAAAACGGAAAATCATCTCTATTTTGCGTGTAATTTTGTTTTCTATGGGTAAAAGATGTGAACTATATTTCCTTTAATTCTATTCCAAACGCTTACAACAATGAACATCTTTAAACAACTTTAAGTATTGCGCAACATTTTGAACTAGTACAGTTTACTTAGAGACCCGTGTCCTAAAATATGGCACTTTTATTTATACAAGTTCTAAGTGTTAGTTGTTGGCGCACGCCGCTGGTTCTACTGACCCAGTTTATAGCATTAACGTCTCCACGACGTCGGCTATCCGTCAACTGGCTCTGAGTACTGTTACATTGTAAGTATTGTAACCACCGAGGGATCGGAAACCCGATGTAAGCCAACCGATACAATGATACCACGAGTTACGCCTAGACAACTTTCCATTTACGAAATTAATGCTATTTCCTCGATGTACTTTTGCTTTGTTGTTAACGATATTATGTGCCTACGTCCCCAAAGACGATGAAAATTACTATAAGCAAGAGACTACTCCACTTCTCGCCTTTCTCCAATTCTTATTCGTAGTGGCGCGATTCATAACCGGGGTCAGTGTCACACATTAGGAGAATGACGCTAATATAATTACTGCGACCTTTCTATTAAAGTCAATTGAGTCCTACAGTGTGGCGCACTAAAAATTAAAATATATTTCAGTATTTTGTGGTTTTGTGAAATTGTCCATAAATTGACCATTGCACATGACACAATGGCGTCATCGATTGTTCATTAAGCTGATTTGCTGACGATACGGCGCACAAAAGGTATCCGGGCGGCAATCGCTTGTACAAAACGTTAGTCACAAAGCCGGTATTAATCATTGCTACGATTACGTAAAGACAGCTGAAATAATACCTTGAATAATTCAATTTAACGTGAGCATCTTCATTTATATAAAACGAGCAGAAGTCGAGCACTGTAATAATAATATAGGTATAATTGGAGAGCGCCCGACGGTACCCAATTAACTTTGCATTAAAATACTTTCCCCAAACGTAGATTTTATTCAAGTTTCATAATGAGACATGTGAGGAAGAGGGGGGAAAGAATAGTGAAAGCATTTGCTTTATTGCCTTCTCAAAAATCGTCGTTTGGTAGATGTGACGTTGGATGACGTAAAACTGGTTCAACAATTAATTTTTTTTTTGTGATAAACGAAATAAGACAGGCATGAGGCATTGGCTGATTGCAGTATAAGAAGCATGCTAAACGTTGAGTACTGTATAGAACATAGGATAAATGAAGCGGAAGTGTTGAGGAGCTCAGTATCTGAACTGAACTGAAATCTCCATACTATTACGTGGTGTGGCATGGAAACCGCAGACAATCTAGGAAACCACGATACAAAAGTCAATAAGAAAATGCTTATTTATACACCTTGGTGCCGTTTGTCATATTTAATATGTATACCATTATTTATGTTTAATTCTTAGATTTAACCATTATCGCCTTTAATAGGCCTCTCCGTGGGAGAGCCATATCAGCCAGCTTCGGCGGGCCGGGCCACGGGCCGGCTCGACCGTTATGGTACCCCGGCCTCACAGAAACCCGGTGTTAAACAGCGCTTGCGCTGTGTTTCACCGAGTCAGTGAGGATACCCGATGCCCATAACCCAAACCCGTCTCCCACCCCCATTCCCATCCCCCAACCCCAAAGTCCGGGAACGCATTTGTGACGCAAATGGTGTTGCAGGTGTCCATGGGCGGCGTTAATAGCTTACCATCCTCCATAAAAAACTCCCGAATATAGGCCTCTCCTTAGCAAGGAGCTTTGGACCTTCTATACCACGCTTGCCAGACTGGTTGGTATCCTTTACTCACGGGATTTTAATCAAGCAGGTACTGCACCAATCGGACTAAGTTACTTGTAGTATGTGGTATGACTTAGCATCATGGCATCTTAAACACATAAAAATATTGAACTTAAAAAGCCTGTAGTAGACCTTTCCTCATATATTTAATTCTCTAAAGTTTAAAAGTTTCGCTATTCTTCAGCAACTCCAAAACGCTAAGTTTCGCGTTTCTAATTACGTAAATGTTTTTAACAGAAGTAACAAATATTATACATATATACTTTTAAGGAAATCACGGATCTCTTTTTATTTGTAATTTCGACTGTCTTTATTTATAATGCATATAAATCATTTTTTCCAAATACTTTGCTTGCGTATGGGACGTGACTTTCCTTGTGAATGCATATTAATAAGAAAAGTGTTACGTAGTATTACGATACTACAAAATACCAAAAACCAACTCAGTGTATGACGTTTAACGTTGTTTTGATATAATCTTAATTACCTACGTGAGCTATAAAATCTCGTTAATAAAACTAAGTATTAGCCAGTAGCCATTACTTTATTTTGGAAAAGTATTTCTTATTTATTAAGCTTAAATGAGTGAACGAAAGAAAGTTCTGCGTCGAGACTGGAGTTAATTGGATTAAGTCAGAGGAGATCCAATTGAACAGGAGAGCAGCTGATGACCCATTTATTACATTTGATCCCATTAATTTCTCAGAAGGCCCTGCTTGTTACAGATTGGAGTTATCGTTATAACAATGGAGACTAATTAAATTGAAGATGCAAGGGCAGTAAATTACTCGATGAATGCTTAAAAATCACTATAAAAATCTTTAGCAGTAAATAATCTTCAACCTCAAAACTGATAACTATGACAGCTTGTAAACTTTAACGGGGATGTCTGGTCCTTCTAACCAAACTAAGCACAGCTGATTCCATACTAGGTAAACGGTTAATCTAATCCTTATTTATTGCTAAATACGGACGTATTAGATAAATTACATACAGACACAAAACTATGATTATCGATATTAAAAACCACATAAACAATATTCCTGTCTAAAGTAGTACTTTAAAATAAATTTAACTGTCTTCCAATACCTCGATCACGATCACATGAAAGCTAACAAAAAATTGTTTTAAATTCTGACACTAAAAATAAGTTTTCCGACTAGGATTTAACCACTTAAAGACTAAGGTAAAAGAAAAATGTTTACATACTGAAAATCAGATTTTGTCTTAAATCTAATACAAAAACACATCTCCAGCGCTTCTAAAACAAGACTAAAAAAATAATTATCACGCGAACGTTCTGAATCGATATATCGAATAGTCTAACACAGAGAGTTCAAAAGGTGAACAGGACAAATCGATATATCGATTACCGAATGTGTCAAGGGCAGCCAATAATATCCACTGCCTGGCGCAGACTCCCTCCCATGTAGGGTTGCCATGTATACGGCTTTAACGGAACTTGTCCGGATTTTGTTAAGCTTTTTGGGAATCATGCGCTGCTAAAAGGTAATTAAAGTCATTCATTATTATTAAATTATCCATATTCATACGACCATCATAGAACATTTTTATATCTTTAGAACAAGGCATCTTCAACGTTTCGTAGGTAAAAGAATAAGTAACTAAAAAAGAAGCACAATCAGGGCAAATGAACAAAACATTTACTTAAATATGTAGCTATATCCCACATTTTTAGATCTAAACCTGGCTACCCTCTTACACAATACATTGCCAAGGTCAGATGAGAATCCAAAGGGATGTTCAAAAAAGGCAGATATAAGATTTACTCGTTACTGGCTCTGTAAACCCTGTTTATAAACTGCTGATACCATCATTAATGTATTTTAGTAAACCGTCAAATAATAATTACAGTATTTTGAGACAATTTAATCCTAAATTAGACAGAGCTCATACCGTGGTCACTAAGGTGACTTTTGAACATATTTACCTAACAATAAATACGCACATATTGTAGATATTATACTCAGACATAGAACTGTAATTAATGATCCTGAATGGTGTCTAACTCTCGACCTGGCTAGCAGTTTTAGAATCATTAAACACTAGAACAACGAATTAGTCAGAAGTGGAGTGTTATACAACACCCCTTTTTGTTTGCGAATACCCTGACTAATTCATGTAGAAATAAAATAACCCCTTCATCCCAAAGAGTAGTAAAAATTAAATTGGAATAAATACTATAATCTAAACTGCTCAATGGCAAGGCTCTAAAGTAAAGAAAAAATATTTACCAACTTAACCACAGGTACTTATCTCAAAATGAATATGTACTCGTCCTTCAGTGTATCCCAGTGCACCAATAAATAAAATAAACTCAAAGCCTGCGAAGCTGTAAATCGATATGGTCTCTCTAATACAGAAAGTTCGGAAGTTAAACAGAATAAATCGATACATCGACCAACCCGCTGACCCAGATCTGTACAGGACTATCAACAATATCGACCGCCAGATGCAGAATCCCTCCGTTATAGAGTTGCCAAGTATTCAGTTTTAGCGAACCACTTTTGAAAGTCGTGTCCTTTAAAATATAATTTGGGCTTTGGTGAACCTCATCGTAACAAATGATGAAGGAAGCCATTTTAAAATATAAGAATAATGATGTTACATTTTTGTATTGCTATGCTATTATATAAAGTTAATGTTCTCAAACTCTTTGAACTTTATGTTGTTGGCTTGTGATGTTGTTGAAAGAACTTTTAAAACCAGTTTGTCAAGTTACCAGGGTAAATTTTCCAGTAAAATATGATAACATATCCCGTATTTCTAGATTACAGCCAGGCCACCGTTTTCGAGAGTTCATTGTGAAGGTCACAGGGGATGCACGAAAAGTGGACAGGTGTATTCTATAATGATTTCGCTCCAACGTGATCAGAAGGCTGAATTTAGCGTGGCAAATATACTGTTTTAGTTGGAAGCCTTAGGCGCCGCGGCGTCGGTACGACAATTACCTTTATTTGTGAAGAAAGAGTAGAAAAAGCATATATACTTAATTAGTTATTTAATTAATGGTAATAACATTATGTACTTACGCTCGGGTGAGTATACAACAGGTAGATTTCATTATCTGTTATCATCGAGGTCGGTATGAACAGAGGTTACGTCGACACTGAGCCCAGTCTTTTCATTTTCGTTTCTTGTATTGCCAAGGCCATTCGCTGTTCACGTGGGCAGCCAGTTTTTAACCTTATATAGAGCCGTTCCAAAAGCGTTTATACTTGTACGAGTATATGTTGTTTTCTTTATTGAATGTATTTTAATGTCGTATCGAATTTTTGTCACAATCTCTTTTTATTGACCATCCAATTTTGGTATATTATTTAGCACCTATGCTTGTGTCGGACGCTCCTTTTCAATTTAAATGATTTTTTTTATTGAGGTGTTGAATCTTCAGTTTCTATTAATTGTGCTTTCTATCTCTTCTATTTATTAAAAAGATTAAAGCGTTTTTCCATCATTATAATTTTATACAAATTAATATTATGGTCATGATAATGTAAATGTAGGTGTTTGTAAATTATGTTTTTTTCATAAAATGGGTATACGTGTTTGGCTGTAAATCCGCTAACTGATCCTTATGCAAGCAATATGTTTTGAAGTTTTCATCGTCAATTAGATAGAAAGGTTTATGTATATGCATTAAAATACGCTACACATGTAATTTAGTAGAAAACAAACTGCATGACCCGTATAATAGTTCAATAAAGGTAGTCGTTTAATCATTACAATTTATAAAGACATTTTTAGATACGTATACTGTTGACCGAAACAAAATACTATTGAATTACAGGAAGCCCGCTATTGTTAAATTAAAACGTAGTGAATGGAGTGGTCTCGTGTCAAACACCTCGCAGCCATTGAGCTATTACATTGACACATTTGGCTATGGCGTATGGCGTGAGCGTCCGTCCCTGAGCGTGTGGCTACTATGAGTGTTTAGAAGTTATGACAATTAACGACAAGGGAAAACCTTATTATTCTTTATCCAAAACCGGTCAATGTTACCAGTTGCAAAATTTTTATTTATTATGCGAAATGTCACCACCCCAATTCATCCCGTGAGCGTCGAAAGAACCTCCTTAGAAACTGAACAGTACTGCATAGGGAAGGAAAACTAGAACGAAATCGTTTTCTGTTGTTTTTATACCAACTAGTCTCATCAGCTTGGTATAGTACACCAATACTTCGTCTCTTAGGAAAAGCCAATGTACAGCATGCCTGTTGATGTCGATTTGGTGTTTTTTTAAAGTTTTTGACGTTGAGATAGTCATCTTCAACACTAACACTTTTGACAGTCCACTACTGGAGCCCTCGCGTTAGAATGGAGGTTTTGTTCTACCAAAACACGGTGGCCCAATGGGATCGTATAGAGTTTGCTTCAAATTTGCCTAGTCTTTGCAGAATTGTTCTGCGTATTTCACCCCTTAGTCGCTCGTGTTCTAAGAGTACAACACCCATGGGATGAATAAGAGGGTTACATTCCATATCCTTAATTTGTCAAGGATACTTTTATATCGTTTTTTTAAAGACAATTCCCGCCTTTTCAATATACATCCTGTGTCGCAAGGGGCTTTACAAAAATACGGGCGTTGCAAGGGGCTTAACAAAAATACAGGAAACCGACCCGAGAACACCCAGACTCAGAACAACAATTTGTGGATCACACAAAATATAGTCCAATGTGGGATTCGAACCCATAACACTTAGAAAGTAGAAAGAGCGACGTGGCGACCGCTTAAACCACTTTTTTTTTCTTTTTTTTTACCTGGTGGCACTTACGCACTTCGCTCCCCCCCCCGCGGGGACAGAGGGTTCGCTTTGTGTGGGACTCCTGACTGACTCGCCAGGCTACACACTAAACCACCACGGTGTGCCACTCTTCGCCTGACACGGGAGAGATCCAGGAACCGCTTTCTTACGCCATCCGGTGCAGTCAATGTTACTTGAGATATGATTTATTATAGAAAAATGGATAGTATTACAATATGATGGGATATGTGAATACCAGTAGCGTTATTTGTTTCTGGCCGAACACATAGAATTACGCTATTAATATTTCTAATGCTTACTGACAACAATTTGCTTATGTTTGTTTTGCAATTTATTTGTAAAATAACAATAACATTTTATATTGCTATAATAATTGTTAATTTAAGGCTCATTAAATAGAAACTTATGTAAACAGGTTATATGTTATTTATTGCATTGAAAATTATTAAGTTGCTCAATTTACTTGACCGTAAACAAAAATCGTTTATTACGTTTTCATATTGAAATATTTTTTAAATTTTATAAATTTTTTAGAATATTATATAGCCTAAAGCCATCCTTGATTCCAGGGACTTATTTATATAAAATATACAAATATATATATATATATAT